>JAIPRL010006974.1:0-25189 GCA_025469235.1 Pemphigus obesinymphae
ATGATAATTTTGCCAACCATTTTTCGTTCGTCAATAACTCACAGAATTCGGGTACATTTTCAAGAGTAAAAAACACGATAAGTTCATCTTTTAACTCATGTACTCTGGACAAAACTTTACCACGAGATAGCCATCATACTTCTGTATGTATAATATATTTAGTAAATTGTGATTCCATTGTTTCACATAATAAAGAAAAAAGTCGTGATTTTAATGGTCTCATTTTAATAAAATTTACCATTTTTACCACATCATCAAGAACATTTTTTAACTGAGGGCGAATAGTTTTCGCTACTAAAGCTGCAAAAATTATATTAGTGAAAAGAGCAAAAAACGATGTATTTCACAATGAATTTATATCAATGTTTAAGGGCAAAGAAGTTTTGCAAAGTAGTAGTTTAAGGTCCCTCTGTCCCTTTGTAAGAAATTGTTTAATTTTCGCGGGAGGTCGCTTAGATAATTCAGATCAAACAGAACAACAGAAACATCCAATAGTACTCCCATATCAACACAAGGTTACAAAGCTAATCTTTCAAGATTCCCACAATAATCTATTACATTGTGGTCCGCAATTGCTGCTTGCTGAGGTTCGTCGATTTTATTGGCCATTAAAGGGTCGATTAATAGCCCGATCTACGGTTCTACATTGTGTTCAGTGCGTTTGTGCTAAGCCTAAGTTTTAGACATCTATAATGCCTCACTTGCCACAGCAACGAGTAAAATGTTCCCGACCATTCACAATAACAGGTGTAGATTTTGCTGGTCCATTGATCATTAGAAGTGGTATTCGGAGAAGAACTAATAGAAACGCTTAGGTATCGCTATTTGTTTGTTTTCAACAAAGGCTATTCACGTAGAGGCAGTAGAAAATTTAACCAAGGGTTCCTTTATAGCTACATTCAGAAGATTTATGGCACGAAGAGAAAAACCGAGATAAATATGGAATGACAATGCAACGAATTTTGTGGGTGCTCGAAGGGAATTAGCCATGTACCTTCAAAATATAAAAAAGGGCTCAGTTGACGAAGGAATAAAATGGCGTTTCAACCCACCTTCAGGGCCCCATTTTGGTGGATTATGAGAAAGCGCGATTAAGAGCGCAAAATATAATTTAACACGAGTGCTCAAGGATGCAAATTTAACTCTAATAGAACTTCAAACATTATTATGCCAAATTGAAGCCTGCCTTAACTCCCGGCCTCTAACACCATTAAGTAGTTCTCCAAATGATTTACAACCTTTTACTCCAGCTCATTTCCTTATAAGAGGACCAATGATTATGCATCCAGAACCTAACTTAGGGCAAGAACAACAAAATTGTTTACGTAGATAGAGATTTGTTCAATTCTTGATGCAAACATTTTAGCAGAGACGGCAAGCTGAATATTTGCCCCAACTACAGATAAGAAGAAAATGGACAGCGAAGAGAAATCCGTTAGCAATAAATGACGTTGTGATAGTTAAGGATGAAAATATGTCACCAATGAAGTGGAAACTTGCACATATAACTAAGATCCATCCAGGGAATGATAAAAATGTTAGAGTAATGTCTATACGCTTAGACAACGGCACGGAGATACGCCGTTCAGTTACAAAATTATGTAAATTGCCTATCTACGAAGCTGAAGAACCTGTTGAATCCCAAGGTTTCAACGGGGGGGGGGGAGAGAATGTTGAGGCTTGAATATTATAAGTATATAATCTTATGTTATATATTATAATATAACAAATTTTTAGTTTAGTTTAACTGGTCGTTCAATACAACCATATAAATATTGAAAATAAATAATTAATTTTTTTCATCAATTATATTATACTTACATGCTTATTATTTTCAAACATTTGTTTTAAAAAAGAAATAAAAATGTTGTAAAATAAATAATACAAACAATAATGTTTAAAAATTAAGATTTTGGAGCGTTTTTTTGTTTGAGTCAAGATACTGTTGACGATTTTTTTCTACAACTTAAAGTAAAAACTATTTTTGCTCTTCTTGATTTGTTAGAACTGCATTAAAAGAAGAAATTAATGACACTCCTTTTTTGTTAGGTCATTCATGACTTTTAAGGATTCTACTTTTTTTTTCCATTTATGAATTCTGTATTTGTATCTCATGTGATTGGATCAGTACGTTTGAATATCCAATGCTTCGAATAATTTTAAGGTTTTGTTTGTCACTAAATCAGATAGCTGCTTCTCAGCAACTACTTCTGTTGGTATGTTTAGTTTTTTTGATGGATTTTCATCAATATCTATATTGGACAAAGCTGATACCATACTTAATTTAGTTTCATTTGAAAGATTTGTAAAAAATGATAGTCCTACCAATGTTGGACTTAAGTACCACAAATGATGAGAAAAAAAATTCAATATAATTTTATTTATTTATTGTTTTGTTCTCATACGCTTTTAAATGTCTAATAAATTTTAAATAATTTTGGGGCACCGGCAGCACTAAGATACACACCAATATTTAATCTACATTTTGACAATGAAAACGTTGAATATTTTCAATCCCTCGAGGACTTCAGATTTTAATTCAATCTCTGATCGAAATATATAAATCTTCAAGCTATATATTATTTTAGCCATCCACCTAGCTCGGCGGAAAGCTCCGGGTGATTTTATAATAATTTTTTCTTAAAAAAAAAAAGCAAAATAAGCAAAAATAATTTTTTATAATCATTTCTTGGGTGATAAATTGATAATTTATTTTGAATAAAGATGACTGTATCATATTTGATATTTTGTAAATCTATAGAAATAGAATCGTCTGTTATCACACTTTCATATTCTCCTTTTTTATATTTTTCAACATTTTGAGAATCGTTTGAAAAGCAATAAATCAGGGCCAAATTGCTGTTCGATTTGAAGATAATTAAATATTTTGTTGACTATTATTTCGAAAATATGATGCCCATTAGCAAGACTTAAGAGATTCCTTCCGATTTTTCGTTCTAAAATAGTACATGCTCCCTATTTCAGACCAGTATTACTAGCTGTGGTATCGAAACACATTAGCCTCACTCTATCAACAATGTTCCATTAATTCAATACATTGAATATGGCTTTTGTTTATGCTTCTCCTGTTCCATTTTTAAATTTTGGAACTGCAAGAGTTTTGAAATCATCATTACTATCACTTATACATTTCTCACTATCGCTACTGCTATTTAATACTATGTGGTTTTTAATTTCTAAACGCTTACATTCCTTTTTTTTTCTTAAATTTTCTTTAAAATCCTTTGCTATATCCTTCGCCTACTTTTTCTCTTTGTGCTTTTAAAATTTTTTATCTTCTTGTAATTTGATAAATTCAGAGTATTAGCATGGGCAATATCAAACAAATCATTCAAGTTATTGACAAATGTGTTAAACTTCACAGTCTGTGTCTCCGTTTGTCTGGTCGCGTTTTATAATACCTACCCATATTGAATGTAATAAATTTTTGATCTGGTTTATTATATTATATTATAATGTTGTTTAGTAGGGATTCTAGTTTTATTCCAAAAATTTAACAATTCATTTGCGGTTAAATGGGCACTATTTTGTATTAATAAATGATCTTTTAAATGCAATTGTAAAAACCTGCTCAAGTGCTTAGTATTTGTTTATTTGAGGGCAATTTAGATCCGGTTAAAATTCCGCTTGTGGTGCCGATTAAATAAATACCACTGTTCTTCGAATGTTTAGAAGACGTAATTATTATATACTGTAATATAATATGAAAATAAATATATGAAACCTCTAAATATTAAAACTATATTAATGTATTAAATAATGTAGGTACATACTAATTATTTGAGCCAATATTTTAATATATGAATGTATGACAAACTTATTTTTAATTTCGTGTATAACCTTATTTATACCAAAATAGATATAAATTCTAACTTAATTATAGTAATAACAATTCAACATATAACTCTCTGGCATATGAGTACTAATAAACTTTGCATTAAAAATTTATCAGTTATTGTATCAATTGCATGTGAAAATATTTCAGTAATCAGTTTTATCGTGCTAATTATAGGTATATAATTTTGATACGCTTGATCTACATTTAAATATGTCATTAACGTATTGAAATTTTAACAAACATGTTTTGAGATAATATAAATCAATCTTATGAGGTAAGGTAATAGAAAAAATAAAAATAAAAATTAGACTCTGTAGTTGAGTGGCACCCTAATATATATATATATAAACAAAAACAAAACCTTATGAGGGACCGTCGAACCAGTGATATCGAACGGATAATTACAAATAATAAGTGGATTTAAATAAATGACAACGAAAAAATAAAATACTTACTAGGTGACCAATAATAATGGTAAAAATAGTAGGAATGTACCGGCCAAGGTATTGTACGAGTATACAAAACATATATTTACCACGTGTCACACTGTTGCGTGACACTTGTTCTCTGAACCTCCTAGTTGAAGTGTTATCCCCATCTCCGGGGGACATGATTGTGGTCTTCTCCATAGTGATCAACAGATACTTATAAAAACTTAACCGACTTATAAAAATAACACTGACGTGTGGTACTCAATCGGCGGTTGGGTAATAAAAGCGACCAGGTTGCGTGATGACGACGAAAGTCGGTCGTTAAGCCAAACTTTGGAGACGGAGGTGGATGGGGATTATTGGTCGCACATAACTGGTTTCGTTTGGGACGATTTGGGACGCCGTTTTTGTTCAGTACAATACCCCCGGTATACGGATGATGAATCGGTGTTCGTCGGCCCTATGTCGACGCTGATCTGCCTTCGTGGCGCGTCAGATGCCCGTATGCCCTCTTGAGTAGCGCTCAGTGCTAATAGAAGGTCGCTGCGAGGCTGGAAACAGCAAAACCCCCCAAAACCCTGGTACAAACTGTTGGTCAAATGTATACATACATAACGATAATAAAATTGTACTTGGGTAAAATAAGACCGAGTGCCATATCACATCCACATTTGTTTTTTGACAATTAATAGTGTATAATAATATCGTTTATAAATAATTTCAATTATAATTCTAACATTAATTTTTATAATAAGTTAAAAGTCTCTAAATCATTATATACCTACTGTACAAAACTCATTTACTGAGAAATCTATTGAAAATATTAGTATCTCTTTAGCAGTTACATATACAGTTTAATGGGTGCAACTATTGACAGTATAAGCTTAAGTATAATTTTGTTGTATTAAAAAATTAAGTAAGTATGTTAAAATAAAATAGAGAATAAAATCCTCTAGAAAACCCAATACCCAAAATTTTATAAAGGGGTAGTAGACTTTCATTTTACCATGGGGTTGTTACGATTAGTAGAGATATGTATATGTATATATATATGACGTCTCTAGAATCTTTTTCGAATATTTTGCAGCATAAGCATATATATAATAATATGTCCAATAGTATCGAAACTACAGTGTTCGATCGGACAGTCGTGAAGGATCGAGCAATCTATAACGACCCGTAATTATTTCAGCTAAGAATATTTATGTATAATTAATAAAACTATTAAATAAACAGATAAAGTCTAAATTAAATAATTCTATATAAAATTAACGTTTTTTTTTTTATCAAACGTTGCAAATCTACTAAAAACTCATACGCTCCAACTGGCATTAACCAATAGGAGATAAGAGAACGTAATACAAATTCCGAATAATAACAAAAGATCCCCAATTATATATAAAATCTTTAATCTTATACTACATAAAGCCTTACATGTTACATATTAAATGGATATTACACATACGACTTTTAAGGGGTTTTGTACAAGAAATTTGAGTGAAAATTTAAGGAAAATAAAAATCTAATAATTTAAAAGTAATTTAAAAATGGTTTAGTGTCCATCGTGATATGTCACAATATGTGACTCGGACTCAGTTCGTTATAAGGTAAAGGATTATGAAAAATAGTAACCTCAATAAGAAATAAAACACAGCTATATATAAGAAATCACAAATAAATAGTAGGTATCGTAAAAATATTTAATAATACATAATATTTTTCCGATGCGCCAAAAAACATGATATTGAATGGATTTAATTTTGTTGAGTTTCTAACACCACAAACCAAACAGCTATACTTTCATGAAATTTGATTGATATTTCAAACAGAGTAATATTAAATTACATTATATATTCGCTAAGAATATATTCGCTTACATACATTAATACTGGATGTATATCCGGTCACCTTATTTTGAGGATAATTAAATTTCATGTACAGTAAATAAAACAGTGGATCTATTTACTGTAAATATATTTTAAAGAATAATAAAAATATATTAATATAGGTCCAAATAAAACTGCACAAAATTATATTATAACTAATCAGGCAGATATCTCAATAATAATAATAATAATAATAATAATAATAATAATAAATATTATTATAAATAATATTATACTTCAATAATTTGTATAATATTTTAATTTTACATACTTGTATATTATATATAATTTACAAATAAAATACAAATAAAAAATTGAAAATGCACCTAACCTATATCGCTCTTGACGTGTGAAGTACATCCCTGCCATTTTTTTCAATTCTCTATTAAAAGATAAATTTTTCTTTCCACTCAAAAGTAATCTATAAAGAAGAATGATTATTAATCATTGATTTTAAATCCAATATATCCACTACTATTATCCTACTCGATAAACGAAGTTCACAAAGTTATTTCTTTTTTTTTTCAAACAATTTTATGGGTAAAAAGTCTGGGCTATGAATCTTACGATAAAGCAGAGATATTTTATATACATTTTGTTCTAGTTTATAGATTAAAAAGATTATTTTTAATTTTTCTAGAAGTTTTCTTAAGCGTTAATAAAAAGTACCATTTATAATTTGAAATTTTTATATATAACAAATAAAAATACCATTTTTACTATGAATTACTTAAATATAATATATATATATATAAAGACATCATAAATTGTTAAAAATATAAATGTTTTGTCAAATATATAATGGTATTTAATATTTTTTGGTTTTCGGCAATTATGTAAAATATAACAGTTATAATAATATAATATAATATTAATAAACTATTATACAAAATAATAATTATTATTATTATTATATTAATAAATATATAAACAATAATATTATGATAATGATAACAATAATTATAATCTAAAATAGTACTACTATAATAAATAAATTACATTCTTCATTAAAAAAAAACATCATTGCTCATTTTTACTTTTTATAATAAAAATAATTTTTTAATACTTAATAATATATATAATTTATAAAAAGTTCAATAACCGACAATAAAATGGGATTTTATAAAAAATACATCATTATAATTTCAATCATACCTTAATCGATTAATAAAACAGCGCGAATTACAGAACTCTACTCCATTAATTAGCCTTGCACTATCTGAATACCCTATAAAGCATAATAGTTAATTTAAAATAATGTGTATCATTCAGTCCTCAGTCTCCAGAGCGGACTGAGGATTCATTAAATTTTACAATGATTATGTTTGAAACAATTTTATCTTTTTTTTCGTTTCTCATCTTTCTAAACTTTGTATTAAATGCTCTGGGAATATACGCTACACCATAGTCCGTGTTAAAATACGCACTGTTTTAGGCCCAAGAATTAGTTTTATTTTTTAATAAGCGAAATAGAATATATTTAAAAGAGTATTGTCCCACTATCCTTGGGTACAATAAACCGCTGGATAAATCTGTGTATGGCTTTATATTTATCAATTTTTCAGTTGTAAATTTAATCAGAATTTAAAGAGATTTTATTGAAATGTATTTGAATGGTTATTTTTACGTGAATCTATACATTAAAATGTTTACGAGAATTTTATTGATATATTTTTAATAATTGTCAAGTATTTTAAAGGAAGATGATTATTTGTACTTGGCTTGACTCATCAGATAGTATACATAACTATTAGATATATTGCCCAAGTATTAATTTTTTTGAAATTGTACGATGTATAACTAATTCTTATATCGAATTTATTACATTTTCGTTTTTAGAAAACACAATATGTATATAGGTATGACTATATTTTTCATAAAAGATAGAATTTTTTTTTAATATTATAATTTTTTAGATTCTACGCTTTCTAGACATTATAGACATTATATAATATAGTATCTAATATCTATTAAGCATCATACCTGTATTCATCAATAGTTGCCAGTATATACAACTATGATCTAAAACATAATAAACAATATATTTTATTACAGTCTTAATTATATTATATTTAAGGAAGTAACTAACAGTTTTTGGTAAACACAAAAAGTGAAAATTATGAATTTATAGTTTTTTTGATAGAAAACTATCATACTATGGGCTGATATAAATATGCATTTTCTTTATTCATATTTGGGTATATTCCCGAAAAATGTAAGAGATATCATTGAAAAACAAGGTGAAAGATTTCATCAGGATATTATAGAATTGGAGAAACTCCACCAAGAACGATGGAGTGTCACTATAATTACTGAGTATTGTTTCAACTTCAATGTGAATAACCTTAAAATGTAAAAAAAATAAAATTGACTAGACACAGTTTTTAACCATTAGTTAACATAACAATAGTTAGTGAATTTTATACAATTTTTTAAGTAAAATCAATCATTAGAAACAAGACTGATTAAAATTTTTTTTTATTGACCTGTATTATTGACATGTGTATATAACTTCAGAATATCACGGACAAATATATTATACCAAATAAATTAGTAAAATTATATTTTTTAATTGGTTAATGACATATTGCTATTATACAATATATAATAGCAAAATATTGGTAGCCTGTGTGAACTCTAATATACATATTTGACTATTTTATCCTTTTTAATCATCATTTAGTAATTAACATATACATAATTTTATTAAATGGTAAAATCAATTTTTAATTAAAATCACAATATTTTGAATTATTGAAATATTTTATTGCATTTTAATATTTTGATCTTATTTAAATTCATAATTGACTAAATAACGTACCACTAATTCAAATTAAAACAATAGAAATTTATTTTTGGAATATTAATTATGTTTAAATTATGTACTTATTAAGTATTTTTTTCATATAAAATTATATACACATAAATATTTGTTACGTATACTTTTTTTTTAAATTAGATTGTAATCATCAAACTATAAAAACCATTATAGGACGGAAGCTGTCCTTATTAATTTTTGAATACTGTAAATTGATATGTTAACTGGTTTTCAAATATTCCGGAATGATTTGAAACCCGTAGAAATATAATGGTGATACTTTAAAATTTGAGGGAATTGTCATAATGTATGTATAATAAAGGGTGGGAAATTTTAGAAATAAAACATTGGATTTTATTAAAGCTTATAAATCTGAAATACTCAGGAATATTATTAATTGAATGAGGTTGAGAACGGCTAATGTAGCATAAGAAACAGAAAAAACTACAATTATACAGAGTTTAACATACTAAATTTTAGTTTTTCTATGACTTGAGCAAATGTTTGATGAAAAGTTACTAAGAAGTTGACAAGATCAAAATATTACATTATTAAACGATAATGACGATAAGCTTAATCTTGATTACCGAATATATTGTACTCATCGCATAGGTGAGAAAGGAATCTTTTAGGTATTCATAGTTTTTCAACTTTGGGTCGTCGACTCTGAGTGGTCGAAATGCATGTTTCGACACACGAGTTCCCTAGTTCGACTCCCGGATAGCAAATGGGGTAGCTAAGGAGATTTTTCTCGCTGGTGATGTCTAGTGCAAGTCGGTCATAATTACCAAACCCGTCTAATAATTATTTAGTAACTATGATTGTCGTAGCAATCAAGAACCATCTTGGACTTCCCTAATATATAAAGGTGTAAACCCGAGCATATAAGAGTGTGGGAAATAAGAAGATGTAAATCTGTCAAATTTTAGTATTCTTCAGATAGTAAGAGATATGATAAGTAGTCATTAAGAAAGAAATGGAAATAATTGTAGTTTATTCACCACAACATTTTTTTATTTTTTTTTAAATGACTTTTGTGAAATTAGATTATATTAATAAATTATAAAAAAAATATAACAGTGCTGTCAACAAATTTATAAATAAAGTAATTGAAATAATATTTACTAATATATATTAAACTACTTACCTGATGTATAGTATTCGGCACCTAAACATTTATAAATAATAATATAAACAATTCTTAAAATAAACGAAAATTTTTAAAAATTATTTAAAAAAAACAAGAAAATATGTTCTTCAATTATATATATATATATATATATATATGAAGTTGTAAAACGTTTAATAAGTTTTCTACATACCCTCTTAAAAAGTTTTATGAATTAAAATATTTCGAATTTATTATTATTTATTATTATCATACCATCGATAGCACTAGAAATAATCTCTTTTTCCTTAATATCATTACTTATTAGGGGATTTATTTATGCCATAATTAATAATCAATTGTCTTTAATGAAAAATCTCTTTTTCAATGATCTTATAAAGTATACATTTAATAAAGATAAAATACAAATATTATACATTTATATAATATTTATATTACGCCTAAACTATAAAATCGTTATAAAGCATGGTATAAGCTCAGTGACGGTGTTTTTATTCAATGTAATGTATCCCAAAATATAAAAATGGAAATTAATAACGTGCTGGGTGTTATCAATTAAAAATATTAGTACTATTTTGGTTTTTAGTTTATACAATTGTAATACGATATTACGGAAAATATGATATTTTGAAGACCTCTGGCTTACAATATTTCTAATTTGAATAAGTAAATTAAAAATAATTTAAAAAAATTTATAAATGCGGCGTTTGGTTTTATTCATTTTTTGCAAATTCATGGGCTATGTATGAAATACAAATAAAATAGTAAATTGGTATGGCCTGTACAAGTTACAAGGTGAAAAATGACTAGAATTGAAAAGGTTAAGATGATTTAGCAGCTTGGGTTCATTTATAAATTATATTCCCATTGGTTATCATTTGTATTAAATGCATTAAAGAATTATTTTTATTTCTCATAATCATAGATAAAGGTTTTAAATTTCTGAATTTTTATTTGTATTTTCCAATGGAATATAGATCCATCAGATCCATGTTCGTATTCAAAAAGTTGTCAATTCCAATTTTTGTCCTAATTTTTTTGTTTTATTAATGTTTTTCCTTTTAGGTAGTTTTATGCAAAATTATTGGTTTATTAGGATTGTTGACAATATTGTTTAATCCATGTTTCCAATGTGTCACCGTTTTATAAAATGCCTGTACATTTTAAATTCTGGTGGATAATTCTAATGTATATCGGACATGATAAAATATATAGAAAAAATTGCTTACTTTGCATTTCAGAGTTATTCATGATACGATTGAAATTAACTCTTCCTATAAATAAGTATATTGGTTAGTTATATAATACTACTAAACTTTAAAATATTTTATAATATTTAAATATTATATTATGTTTTATGACCATATTATGTTATTATAAATGTGGCTGTTTAGTAGTAAAATAATTAACGAATAAAGCCATATTTTTTAAACTATTGTTGTGACTTCTTTGCTGTAAATTATATAATGCAATCCCAATCTTACCATTGAGTTTACTTTATATGTCATCAAAATATAGTTAAAAAATGAATGAAATAATGTTTTCACAGTTGACAACACTGGTTATATATAGCACGTACCAGATGTTAGTTTCCTCCATACTATCAGTTATACATAAAGATCTTGTTTAAGGAGTCCACTTCGGCAGCACTCCGTACTGAACATGACAATTTATTTAAGTATTTTTACTTTTTGATTATTTATGTGGATTATTATAAACTATTTTACTATGAGTAATTGCAACTGGTAAATAGTATAATGCTGATTATAAAATGATTTAACTATCAATTTATGTGGTAGAAGAAGGTAGATCTTGGGTTCTACATTGATATATTGTCAAAATGATCCTATGATGAAATGAGTGATTTTATTATAATAAGATTAACAAAATCTGCTTTTATGGTTATAAATCACTAGTAAAAATAGTAAAATAAATAAACAATTCTTTTAGTAACTATTTTATATTTTCACATTTGTACCTAACATTTTCTTCTTTTATTTTTACATTGGCCAATAAAAAGGTATTATTAGATATAATTTTATATATTATATTATTATAAAGGTTAAGAGGTAAATATTGATATTCTCTACTTTCCCCTTAAAAATGAGCTATGTTCGGGATGAGAAAGACAATTTTCTGGATGCAGCACTCAATGTAGCTACGTGTCTAACTATAATATTTTTGGTTTGTGATTCTGAATATGTAAAATAATTAATTACATACATACGTGCATGACATGTGTAAAGAAATGTGCTGTGGTTTATCATTAATTATTTTTTTGCATTTTATTTAATTAAAAATCTTCTCTGATTTATATACTTACATATATTAATATACCTTTAAAAGTAAGTTTTTATTAAAAATATGAAAGCAATTTTACTTACCATCTTCTTCTTGGATATTGAAGAAATTATTTTTTAAGCTAGCTGTTAATTATTATTTTGTGTGTTATTCAATTTATGCACTAATAATTTATTATATTATATTAAATATAAATATATCTAAATATATCATTATTATAAATGTTAAACACTACATAACATAGACATCCACTTAAACATTTAATAATTTATGTGTACTTAGTTTAAAGGCCATATTATTATTATTATATATTAGTTTACACGACTATTAACTAAGTACAGTGTAATTACTACCAATGTGGTCGTAAAAATAATAGATTTTATACTATAAGCACAATATTTAATATTATGAATAACACACAAAATGTTGATTTTTTTTTTCTGTGAGAATCTTTTCGACCCGAAAGAGTTATGAAAGAGTTCTTGGGTAAAAAATATTTTGATGGAAAATTCATTCTAGTTACCTAGTACTAACTTTAATTTTTTTACTGTAGTTTTCTTAATGGTATAAAAAAATATTTTATAATCATACAAGAAATAACAATATACACAAATTGAATATTTGTTCACATCATACTTTGATAGTTTTTAATATCAAATCTCCTAAGCTCAACACTCAATAAAATGTATTGAAAGTATATTTCACAGTTATAGTTATGTATAGTCATTTCATCCATTATTACACCGAAGATTTACTCAGAATTGTTTTATTGAATGCAATGATTAACCATTGTTTTAAAATGCAACATATCCACCAAGAGTATCATTTTCGATTAGTGGAGTGCATTCACTCCTACTCAATCTAAACTGATCGGAATTTTTTTAATCATTAAATTTTACTTTAATAAGTATATAAGTGTGTTTAGTATTTTATTATTAAAATACTTTTTAAAAGACTATATATAATTTAAAAATAATAAATTTGATTATAACCTTTTTAATAATTCGAAATATATTATAGATATATATATATTTACTGTCACCAAAACAGTAGAGCCAATTGGTTAAATGTCCTATTCCTAACTTGTTGAGCAGGTTTTGACATAGACTCACAAGCTATTCTAATTACCAAAAAAAAACTACATCTAGTTTGCAGCTATTCACTCAGTGGTGAATTTGGGGAAGAATGCGGAGGGACGTAGCTACTCTTTAATTTCATGTTTAATAGCGTACCCCCTTATTTATGTATCAAGGAAGCAGCATTTAATTTTTATTTAAAATATTTCAAAAATGTCAATTTTTTTTGGAAAATTATAAAATTACGAAAACGAATGGTTTTTGTATTTTTGCATTATAAGTTTTCAATAAAAATCATAATATAGAATTGTGAATAGTTGAATTTAATAAATTATAATTCTATCATAGGTAATATAAATAATCTTTATTATATATGAATGACTAAAGCCTTAATATATGGTAAAATCTTGGCTAATTCATGTGACACCGATAAATTTCAGTTATTAAATAGTTTTTTACATTTATTTTTATTTACTAGAGGGGTTACTAGAGAGGATAAAATAAGGAATGAGTATATCAGAGGTAGTATAGGGGTAGCTTCGATAGTAGACAAAATGAGAGAGAATAGATTAAGATGGCTCGGGCATTTATTAAGGAGGGAAGAGACTGAGGCAGTAAGATTAGTAAGGGAAATGCATGTTGTTGGAAAGAGGGGGAGAGGAAGACCAAAAAAGAGATAGGGGATGTGATGGCGAGTGATATGAGGAAGGTGGGAGTAAGTGAAGAGGATGCGGGAGATAGAGTTAAGTGGAAGTGTAGGACCAAGGTGGCCGACCCCAAATAGTTGGGAGAGAAGGCGAAGGAGAAGAAGATTATATATAATTTTATTTTATTCATTCTCGGTTGATACCGACTAGTACTTCGGTCTTAATTGTATACAACCTTAGTACTTTCCACATTTCTAATGGCGTACGGATGGTCCTACAGCTTTCAAATTTTTCAATTTTTCTATCCACATTATAATATATGGCGTTACATTTGCAACGGTTAACTGGGTTCTTAGGTTTCCCTTCAGTAAGTATATAGCGGGTGGGTTCACAAATTCTTAAGAAGATGTATTATATGCATGTTTAAAAGACCCTCACCAAGTTTCAACTGTGTTGGACCACTACTTAATATTTTATAGCAAATTAGCTATATTTTTCTTCACTCTCTCTCACAACTATTTGGAATTGGTCGCCCTAGTCCTAAACCTCCACAGAACTTGATCTCCCGCTTCATTCTCACTTACACCTGCCCAACTCATATCACTCTCTATAACATCAAACTCTTTTTTGGTCTTCCTCTTCCCCTCTTTCCTTTAACATAAATTATCTTTACTAATCTTACTACATCTGTCTCTCCATCCTTAGAAGATAATCTAGGTATCTCAATCTAATCTCCTAATTTTATCCACTGTGGTAACCACTTCTATTACTATCCCTTATATATTCATTTCTTATTTTGTCCTCTAGTTATTATACTCATTTATCTCAACATTATCATCTCATTGTCATACTCATATTCTATTCTATATTCCAAAATCATATTCTATATATTCTGTTTTACCCCTACTAATCCTTAATCTTTTGCCCAAAGAGGTTCTCTCCACTCTTCCAGTCTACCATTCACTTCCTCAAGAATCTCACCAACCAAAACTTTATCGTCTGCAAACAGCATATATATATCCTTTGTTACTTCATCCAAATCCTGGTACACTCCTACACTATTTAGGTATAAATCAGTTAGATAAAGCCACCTACATATACATTTTCTTTTATTATAGATATGAAGAATTCAATAATAAATTATGTGACTTATCATCAGATTATAAAAAGCATATAGATAAAAGGAATAGTCTATCATAGAATAACACAAAGTTCATTAAGACAAGTTATATAATATAATATTATATATACATGTTTCTGTTTTGATATCTCTACAAACATAGTGTTATAATTTTAATTAATAATACTAAATAATTAGTACATGCTATTAGTACATACATGCTCCGTCCAACTAAAAAGTTTCTCAATAAATTTTCCTCCTTTTAAAATTCCACATTGTGATCATCCAATTCCAATGATCCTCCCTTCCACCATACTACGCTTTCTGGCAAAGAAGTATCTCCCTTCAAATTTCTTCTCGTCCATTGTTCTGGGTGTCTTGACCTTACCAGGTCTCAAATAGTTGCCTTTACCCATCTATATTTCGGACATAACCTCCTCCCTAATCACTCCTTTTACCTCTTTCTCAACTATTCTCCTTTGTGTACATTACATACCACTAAAGTTATATGTGACCTCCACCATATACTTTTTGATCGTCTTTCTCTATCCCTCCTAGCTTAAACCTTCTTTCCCTTTTGTGCTCTCTGGATATCTGATATAAATTTGCTTCTTAATTCCCATTCCCAAACAGTTATCTCCAACATAATCTACTATATACGGATTTAATATAACGCATGTATTTGTATTAACTTTTTTCTTTTAATTTGATAGTATTATATTTTTATTTTTTTTATTGTGAACGTTGTGCTATAATATCTTTAAAAATTTGTTTGAAAAAAAGTATTATTTTTATGTATTAACATACACCAATAATAAAAGAATAAATAAATAAATAATAAAATTTAGAAATGTGCACGAGTCATGAACACACAGTAAAATGTATATACACATTAACATATTCTGTATTGTATTAAGTTGTAATAAAAATGCTATCCATAAATTTTGTATATTATCAGTTGGTTAGTCAAAGACAACAAATATGGGTATAATGTCCCGTTATTAATAAGTCATAATACACAAAATAATTTAAGGGTAAGCAAACCTGAGGCCTTTATGTAAAAAGTTATTTTAGTATGGCACTAAGTGATAATATGTTATATTTTACTATGGTATTGTTTCACATAACCCCAGGGAAGCACTATTTATTTAGTGTTACGGGATTAGCAGATCCGGGGCCCCGAGCTATAGGCTGACTAATTAGTTGATCCAAACTCGTCCTCCAGGTTTGGGGTTTGAGCGACGGGCTAACAACCCGTACTCTTTAAAAACAAAATTTCTGTTAAGAAATTTCAACCAAAGCCTCAAATTATGGATAAAAATAAATCACGGAATGGAAATAGGAAATGGAAAAATTTGGAGTCACGGATCAGAACTTGAAATATAAGAACTTTATTTAAACCAGGCGCACTGAAATGTATTATTGATGAAATCATAAGATACAAAATCCCCATAGTAGCCATACAGGAGGTTCGATGGATTAATAGTGATAACATACAAAGCAGCAACTCAATAATATTCTACAGCGATCTACACACAGGTAAACATGAGAAAGGAGTTGGTTTGTGATTGATAAAGCAGTGTTGACTCAAGTTAAAGCATTTGTGACAGTGAATGAACAAATCTGCTACATACGAATCTCGCACCAGAAACTAGATTTAATAATATTGAACTATTATGCGTCGACGGAAAATGAAGACGACGAGGAAAAAAATAGTTTCTATGATACTTTAGAAAGAACTTTTGACGCATTGCCTAAAAACTGTATAAGGTTAATTGTTGGGGATTTAAATGCTCAAGTTGGTAGAAAAACATCCTTTGAACAAATAATCGGAAAAGAGAGCTGGCATGCTTCCACAAATGACAATGGTCACAAAATAGTTGATTTCTACTCCTCAAAACACCTCATAATTAGCAGCACTTATTTTCCAAGAAAAAAAATTTATAAACATATATCGTCTGCTCTAGATGGAAAAACAAAAAGTCAAATTGACCATATCATCATAGATAAAAGGCACAAAACATCAATTTGTAACATTAGAAGTTACAGAGGAGCTAATGGAGATACGGACCATTATTTAGTTGTTGCAACGTTTGCACTAAATCTATCAGTAAAATGGAGGAGTAAGAGACATAAAGGAAAGAATAACAAGCTTAACATAGAAAAAATTAGAAATCCAAAGGAGATAGATACATACCAAAGAGAAATATCTGAAAATTTCAGAAAATATAATCTTGCAGAACATGAATCGGATTACGTAACAATATGGTTAAAGACAAAAAAATTTCTAACAAAAGCCGCTGAAAAATTAAGTGGTAAGCACATTAAACAAAATAAAAAACATTGGTATAACTTGGAGTGTCAAGTTGCGATTAACAAGCGAAGTTTAGCTAGGCAAAATATGATGATAAATCCTACACCAGAAAACATAAATGAATACTCAAAACTTAGAACTTTAGCAAACAAAATGATTAGGCAACAGAAACGTGCAATGAAAAAAAAAAGTTATAGAAGATATGGAATTATATCGGAAAGAACAGAGATTGTTTTTCAAGAAGTACAGGTTGGTTAAGGAAGGATTCAAAACATATACTAACTTCATCACAGATAATAGTGGTAATATATATCAGAACCTAGCAAGATTGTAAACAAATTTCAAGAATTTTTTGAACTGCTAAATAAAAATAATAACACAATGAAAAGTTCGAAAAATTAGTGTATCATACAGCGGAACCTGAACTTCTAGCACCAGATATCGAGGAAATTGAAATAATCATTAAATCACTAAAGAACAATAAATCTCCAGGGGAAGATAATATAAATTCTGAACTACTAAAAATTGCAGGAAAAGAAATATAGAGATTATAAAAAAAATATTAATTAACCTACACCAAATTATAACGAATATATGGAATAGCGAACAAATAGAAGAATGGTCAGTTATTTGCCCAATTTTCAAGAAAGCGGATCCAACAAAAGTTGATAACTATCGAGATATTTCACTATTAGATACAGTGTATAAGGTACTCTCAATAGCTATCTTACAAAGGACAGAAGCATTCGCAATCGACATAGTAGGAAAATATCAACGCGGATTCACAAAAGGAAGATCATCCACCAGTGACCATATCTTCACACTCAGACAAGCAATGGAAAAATATTATAAATTTGACAAAGACTTACACATGATATTTATAGATTTTAAACAAGCGTATGATAGCATCAACAGAGAGCAATTATGGATAGTATTACAGAATTTTGGGTTGCCCAAAAAACTAGTAAATTTAGTTAAAAGCTGTAATTCTAATACTACATGCAAAGTGTGTTTCGTGGGAAGGGAGTCAGGGGACTTTGAAGTCAAGTCTGGTTTAAGACAAGGGGATGCACTATCCCCCATTATTTTCAATATAGCTTTGGAAAGAGTAGTGAGAGATATGCATGAAACTCGAGAAATGGATTTAAATGATAAGGGGATATTACTAGCATATGCTGACGACATTGTCATTCTTGGAGACTCTCAAAACGAAGTAGAAGAAAGTACAAATAAATTAATTAAGTCTAGTGAAAGAATGGGCCTCAATATAAATGAAAGCAAGACAAAGTATATGATCATGAATAGGCAACCAAGAATTTTACAAAATCTCACCGTAGATGAATATACATTTGTGCAAGTAGAAGACCATAAATACCTGGGGGTCAATTTGAATAATAAGAATGATATGCATAACGAAATAAGATTGAGGCTAAGTGCAGCAAATCGAGGATATTATGCAATAAGCAAAATATTCTGCTCTACGCTTCTCTCCAGAGAAACTAAGAGGAAGCTATAATTTCCTACTTACGGCCCATAGTAATGTATGGTTACGAAACGTGGTCAACAACTAAAGGGGACAAGACAAAGTTACTAACATTTGAAAGAAAGGTTCATAGAAGAATATATGGTCTCATATATAATACGAAAACAGGGCAGTATGAAAGGAGAACTAATAGATATTGAAAGAATCTGTAACAGACCAAATATACAAAAATTTCTTGTCTCAAAAAAACTGGAATGGGTCAGACACATATGGCAAGATAAAGAGAGTTTAATGAGACAAGTTTTGGTATCTAAACTAAATAAAACACGTCCCAGAGGAAGACCACGTCAGCGTTGGCTAGATCGGGTAAAGAAAGATTTAATTCAAGTAGATAAAACAGCAAGAATTGAGGATGCAGATAACAGAGACCAAAGGAGGGATTTGTTAGAAGCAGCGAAAGGCCTTAATGGCCTGTAGAAGATTAACATAAAAAAAAAAATTGTTTCACATTTAAATTAATTTTTGGTCGCAAAATTTAATAGGCTACTGCTTACTCCAATATCATTTAATTATTGTTTTATATTAAATAATAACTATAGTCTGACAATACCTTAATAACATCAGCATTTTGTTCTTGATTTGAAACTACTTTAATTTGAACATTAAAGTCTTCACAGAGTTTTCGAATTGTATCACCTTTGGTACCAATCAATGACCTATGATACTCAGAAGGCACATTCAACTAAGAACAATATGTAGAAAAGTAAAATAAACTGATCTCTCATGATATTAGTATTTAAAATTGTTTAAGAAACAACTTACATCAATAGATGACAAAATAGACTTTGGTACATTATCAATTAATATTTGTTTCGCACTTTCACAATTTTCAGGTTTTCCAAAAATTGTAACTATATCATTAACACTAGGTACTCGATTTTCATCATGATTTTCGTCACCATTAACATATTCTGATTCATGATTATACTGGTTTTCTACAAATCAGGCATACATTATATAATAATATATATGGCATTAATTATCAATTTAATCTGTTAAGCTGATCCCACATAAACTTGTGAGAAACTATAAGTATGACTTTTCTGATTAATAGCACAAATACTGATAATTACTAAGTTTATCTCGAACACTATTGGCGAGTAACCTAACCTAACCTGAGCGATACACTACATGGA
Source organism: Pemphigus obesinymphae (assembly GCA_025469235.1). Classification (NCBI taxonomy): domain Eukaryota; kingdom Metazoa; phylum Arthropoda; class Insecta; order Hemiptera; family Aphididae; genus Pemphigus; species Pemphigus obesinymphae. Next base: position 20,261 of record JAIPRL010006974.1, read on the forward strand.
TCATTAATTATGATGAGTGTCTAGTACCACACAACTTGCGAGTGAATACAATAAAATTAACAGTCAATTCATTGTGTTCCATTGTGAGTATTATATTATATTATATTATATTATATGATTTGGTCCAATAACTAAATACCTAATATTAAGTAATGATATGTACATTCGGATTAATTGGTTGGAATTTTAATGTTAAAAATATTAATTTTCCAATTATATAACAATATAATATAAATACCGATATGATATAATTATATATTAAATATATATAAAATCATATTTATTTATTTCCAGCTAAATAATAAATTACATATTAATTAATGGTTTCTTTTATTTGTTATAGGCATTTAAAATTTATTATAATGATATTTTAGATAGCTTTCATTTTATATCACGGCTTTAAGAAACCACACGATTCTAATGAGTATTATATAGTCAATTTCTTATTCTTTCATTGTAAAATTATTTTTTTGTGTAAACCATTTATGATCATTATATGCAGTGAGATACAACGTTGGCACGTCATATCTTGCCTAGTACATGATGAGTAGTGTATGAACAAATGGTATCAGTTATCAAGATCCAAACCATAATTTTTGAAACTACGGGAACAACAAGGATCTAGTTGTCTTGACTCTTGAGAAAACTAATTAATATATATTAATCAAAGATATGAACAGATTATAATGTATTATGTAATATCATGTCGTGAAATTGGGTGATTATTTATAGGTAATATAATAGATATTAGAAAATTAAAGATCTAATATCGTCAAGTACGATCTAAATGACTGTATAAAATTTTCGATAGATCTGAATTTATTAACCCAGTAACAATTCTCATCAAAATGGTTATCGGGTCTAACATGATCTGAGATTTATTTGTTAACATACCCATGTGAATTGAGTTTTCAAATTGATAAAAAGAGCATTTTATAACACATTTAATCCATGAGTTGCGTTGGTCACATGCCATTTTTCCAGTCTACAACAATAGTGTTACTAAACCATATCAAAAGTATAAATGAGGAGAGGGTGCTATTAAACGCACTCACGATTTACTTTTCATACAAATAGACTATTTTATATATAAATTATTATTTTTATATTTATTTATATATAATAAAAAATATAAAAAATTATGTGACTCGACCTTTCCTCAAATAAGTAATGAAGATACTATAAAAGTATACGTTTTCAAAATGTTTATCAGTGCATACATTGTGTAAGACCGTAGAAATAGGAATTATTTTTGTTATCTATATACCTAGTTGTCTTTCAGGGAACTTGATCCAAACATCTAAATCCCTCTTCATGCCTTCCAATAAATCACAATTACTCATAAGTATTCTATGCATCCTTTGAGGTATGATTACTCCAATAGTTATGTGTTGATCCTAAAAATTAATATTAGTGTATAATAAAGATAAAAAGGTTCATATATAAAAATAAGTTTAACAATAAAATTACCAAGTCTATAACAATATTATTGATTTTATTTTTGACTTTTTCAATATAATCTTTATGGCCTCTAATCACAACGACACTTAAATTTGAATTAACATATGGAAATGTTACAGTAACCTCATTGTAATGAGCACTAATTTCATTTATAACTTCAGCACGTCGAACGACAAAATGCTGATGATGTTTAGAAGGAACACTCATAGTACTTTCAATGATATTTCCCTATAATAATAATTTATTTTATTATAATAAAAACATTATATTATTATAACCCATTCATACATTCATACACAACTAAAGATATATTAGATTTTCAATATGACAAGTAAAAAAAAATATTTTTATACTTACTAAATCTTTAACAATATCTTTAATCTTCCGTTCTGCCCATTTATCATTAGTTTTATATCCTTTTATTATGCCAATACTGTCCTTAATTGCTACTTTAGGGAATGTTATAGATACTCCATTACAATCATCTATAATTCGATCAATTATTTCAGCACCTTTTTCAACAAAATGATGATGATACTTAGAATCAACATCCACTTTGATTTGAACAGTATTTTCCTAAAACAAAATAATAAATAATTTACATTACAAGGTAATAAAAATTAATATTGTAAATGTAAACATACCAAAACTTCAGCAAAATCTAAAAGCCTCCGTTTGGCTATAGCAACATTAGTTCCACTACCTTTAAGTATTATTTTATCACCAGCGCTAGGCTTAGGAAATACAATTTTTACACTGCCATGTTCTTCTTTTAATTTATTTAAAAATTTTCCTCGTTTAGCAAAACTTTTATGATGCAGTTCATTTATTTCCACATGGTCTTCAATAACATTATTAATATTAGTTATCATAACTTCAAATTCTGCCTCTGCCTTATTTATGTTCTCTTTTTTACCAACAATAGTAATATTTTCATTAGTACTATCAGTTTCAAGTGAGAAAATTATTCTCTCATTAGTTAAATCTTTAATCTATAATCAAATATACAGTGATAAATATAAAAATACACATACATACAAATATGATTAATTTAACAACATACCCTTTTAACATTAAATCGTTTTTTTCCAATCAAATATTTATGAAACTCTGGCTTCTTTTTTAGATCAATAACTGAATTGTGAACTTCATCCACCATTACCTGAATTTAAGATATTGCACGATCTACATAATCATCAGATCCTTTGATTACAATTGTCTATAAATTATTAAAATTCATATGATACTCTTGATATAATTAAGTTGTTTACATAAAATCTATCTATCTACAAAATAAATTAATATTGACATTAAATATAATAAATAAACTATCTAGTCCAGGGGTATCCAAAGTTTTTTTATTTGATGGCCACATCAAAATTTAAATGCACTTAGCGGGCCAAAAGTATGTAAACACAAATTATTTTTAATTTTATAGAAATATAATATATTATAATAATTAATAAATAAATACCTGGGCGTTATTATAAATAGCAAAAACCATAACCATGAAGAAATTAAAATAAGAACAAATGCAGCGAATAGATGCTTTACAGACTAGCAAATATCTTCAAATCAAAACATGTATCACTTAAATCGAAAATCACATTATACAAGGTAGTTATCAGACCAGTCCTTCTGTATACATATGAGGACTTGGCCAACAACCAAAGGAGATGAAGAAAAAATAGCAATTCTTGAAAGAAGAATATATAGACCAAAAAATAATTATATCACCCAACAGTACGAAATAAGAAGTAATATAGAACTGCATCAGCTTTACAAAGAATCTGATATAGTAGCAGTACTACAATATAGACGAATAGCATGGGCTGGTCACGTATGGAGATCAAATGGTTTAATGAAAGCAGTCTTAAAATGGAAGCCTAATGAAAAAAGACCATTAGGCAGACCAAAGGAAAGGTGGATGGACAAAGTTGAAAAGAGTTTAGTAGAGAGTGGAATACAAGATGGAGAAACGTTAGCACAGGATAGGGATGTGTTGCGATAATGAACCTCAATGGTCTTTGAAAAACCGAAGAAGATTTACTTATTATGTATACTGTAACTTGGTTAATTTTGTACTTAAGATCATCATGGTTTAAACATGAAAATTACTTTAAAAAAATCAACCACCCAAATCCTGTATAAAAATTACACCTTTAAAAATGTTTGTTTTTCTGCCCTCTTGAAATGCAATGGTATTTTTTAATAGCTTATATTAATATTCTATCTAATGCAGAACACCCAGATCAGATTCAAGATTTCCATCTAAACTGTTTAGTGTTAACTTTATCATTGAACCTACCTAGTCATAACAATAATTTCATTATTTTACAATTAAATATGAAAAGTGATACAATGATTTACTTGATTAACAGTTGAAACACGGGCATTGCTCCATCCTTTTGGTAGTGCATTTGAAAATACACATTGATCATTGATCCCAATATTCTTGGGTCCCAATGTTTTTGAATCTGGTAAAGCTGAAAACACGAGCTCATAGCTATTACCATTATTGCCTCTATTTTCTTGACCAGTGTTGTTAGACATCTTGTGTTCAATCTTCAACTTGGGAATATCCATTATAATGGCTGTAGCTTTCTTACCAAACGTTTGGTCCAAATAAAACCAAAGGTATCTCTTTATTAAAACACTGAAATTATAATTTAAAATATTTATTTTATTTATTTATTTGTATGGCAATATAAAATACATATAAATATTAACGGCGTTAATTACACAGTTAAATCGTTGAAACGGCGTTTTATGCTACGCTTTTGGGTTGTTATCGCTCCCGCCTGTCATTGTTTATTGACATTTGACAACAATATTATAATAATTACGAGTACAGAAGTACAAAATATGTTATTATGGTTACAATTTTTACCAACATAAATAGTACATTGATATCATATCGTAGTGCTTCGTACATCAGCTACTAACGAATATTTTTTCACGATAACCTATTTAATTGTAGAATACCTATCATGTTCAATAATAATGGTATTTACCTATGTATTTACTTATAATATGGTGTGATGCAATATATGACGTGATGGATATCATATGACATTATGGTTAAATGTTATACATGGGTACCAACTATAAAATATAGCTACAATTACCATTAATTGGGATAATTTTTTAATGAAAGCCAACTATAGGTACATGGGCGTAACTTAGGCAGATTTTATTGTGGGGAGGCAAACTATATTACAGTTCAGTCAAGTATATATTAATCCTGTGTGAATTTATTTATTCTTCACCTTTTTTTTTTTTATTAAATTATGATTCTATTTTATTTTTGCATTTCCCTATATAATATATATATATATATATTGATACGGTGTAGTAGGTGAGATGAGGACACTTCGGCACAAAATCGTCACAAATTACAACACCGTGTTTAAATTATACAGTAATAATTTTATTTTTAATGTGAATAAATATAAATTCAAGATAATA
>JAIPRL010006975.1:0-25189 GCA_025469235.1 Pemphigus obesinymphae
TTTATTTATTTTAAATTATGGGTCTAGCCAAATCACGAAATTGTATAAAATGCATATTATTATAATATAAAAATATTATACAATACAAATAAATATAAAAAGACAACAAAATATATGTAAACTAATAAACAGCAAAATCATAAAAAATACAAAAGTTATAGAAAAAAAAATATAGGTCTTCATTATCAATATGCGTCATTCTAAAAAGTGACTGTTTTTTTAAATAATTTTTGGTACACAAAGGAACAAAACGCTCAACGGAAAAAATATTACAAACGAATAGATCAAAAAATAATTTTGAAATTAATGCCACAAAGTAGTGCAGAAGCATCAATGTTGCCTTAAATGAGTTTCTGTATTCGATTCAATTTTTCTGTCAGAAAGGGAAGAAAAATGAAGGAGACTAAGCATGTTAGAAAAATCATGAGCAGAATATTAAATTTACAAGCAGGGTTGGGGATGTAAAATACATCAATGAATAAAATTTATTATACTGTATCATACCAATGTATTATACGCGTTTAGTTTTATACGTATATAAATCTTTTTTTCAAATAAATTTGTCTGCAACGAGTGCAACGCCTTTGTTTTTAACAAGTTAAAATCCATGTTTCCACACATCATGGAGAGGCCTACCTCCAGACATTTTATAACAAGTTCTGTGCACAATTCAACAAATTATAAAATTCAAAAATGTTGTTTGAAAGTTGAAACAACAAAACCGAAATTTAATGACAGTGATTGTCAAACATCCAAATGATAATAGATATTACTGTAAAAATACCATAGAGTAACATTACTCTATAAAAAAAAACACGAGAAAAATGCATAATCACTAATCAATATGATGAATAAAACAGACAAAAAAATTGTATATTTTACAAGATAATTGATTAAATTCAGGTTCTATACGTTTTATACATTTATGATATATTATACGAGTACGTATGTATTGTACATATGTATTATACTTATTACGTATAAAACATTATATAATGTAAATACCCAACCCTGTCTACAAATCCTAATATTTTTAGAGCTTTATAAGCTATAAACTCAATATAGGAATTAAAGTATACCTAAATTACATATACCTAAAGATCATTTTTAAAACTAACCGAAGATAAATTAACACATTGAATTCAATAAATTAAATCCACTTTTACTCAAGATATATTAAAAGTCAATAATTGACAGTTTGACACGTATACATTTTAAACCGAGACCCAAAATCGACGACTATTAAGACCATTTTGCAAATAAATACAGTCCTATAGTTAATAGAGGGAATTATTTTGAAAAATTTTAAGTCATCAGCAAGCATGAAGATTTCACTATGTAATAAAGAAAATTTAACTCTCTTTATGAATAATGAAAAAAGTACAGATGGCCATCTTAAGGGACACCGGAAGGAACTAATGAAACCGAAAACTTAATACCATGAATCTAACCTAATCTTACCCATCGCATTCTATTTGAAAAATATAACTTGAACCAAGATAATAGAGGTTCACCAAACCAGCATATTTAAGATATTTTAAAAGTGGCATATGGTTAATATCATATTTTTAGGGAATTAATAACGAATGTTAGGTCTTAATTTCAATTATTTTCTATTTACATAAGCATCGTTGGAGATATTCTAAAAAAAAATCAACTTCCGAACCCTAATAATAAGTAATCATAATTTTATAATTTTAAAATAAGTAAGTATATAACATATATATACCACACAGTTACCTAACTGTAATTAAATATAATTTTGACTGAAATATAATTATTTATAATTACTTAATTATCCTAGAAAAAATATAATATAATTGCCTTAATATTCGTTCTAAATTTCATATTTCAAAATTACGCAACCCTCTCACCAAAACTATAAACAACATATATACGTATATTAATCATCCCTCCTTCCCCCATAAAATAATTCCTGAACACACCGCTGATAATAATAGTTCCTATGTATTTAGCTATAAAAAAGCTTATAAAATTATAATATGTTCTAATCAAATACAAGGTAATTACATTTTATTAAAAAGTCAATGGTTATATGACGTACAATATGATTATGTTATAAATATCCGGTACCAACATATAATTTCACATTTTTTTTTTTTTTTGGTTGTTTTGTGTCAAATTGCATGATGTTTTTTTTTTTTTGGTTTTATCAAAAGAAAAATAAATAGATACATATAAATAATATTTGGTGTATTTTAGCATTCCCAAAGTTAGTGATATAATATTCTGCAGCATCCCTTCCTCTACTCAAATAAATTTCTGACTAGGTACCACATTATTTTTTATGGAACCATTCAGCCAAATTGTTTCTTGAGAATGTGCTTGTATATTTACATATACCACAACCGCACGCACTCAATCTAAAACTGTAGAATATAAACTCATAAATATAAGCTATTAGAATATAAGATATAATATATTATAGCAATTATTATAATATTATTACGGAAAAGTGCCAAAAAAACAGATATCACAGTTTTAAAATTCTCCTTTAATTTGTTTATGCTACCTATACCTACATATGTTATTATTGAAAATCATAAATTAATATAGCTATTCACTGATGTATTACATATAAGTAATAGGCATATATTTGTTATGAGTGCATATCTAACCAATAAAATATAAATACATATGCTATTAATGACGATCATAAATTAATATAACTACCTACCTATACAAAATGTATTTAAATTTATAATTTTAAGTTATATAACTAATTTATATAAATTCTTTATATATATAAAATTCCAAAAAATACGATATAACAGTGCGATACTGTACAGAATTAATATCGTATAAGATTTGGAGATATTTATCAATATTTTGGTAGTTAGAATATTTACTATAAATATATATCATGTAGGTGCCAAACTCGACATATGACAAATGGAAAATTTCATTTTTTAAATCTCAATATAACCGTAAGCATAAATATCAGAAAAATGACTATCATACATTGCATAAAAACGTGAAATGTCTAATAAATACGTAATAATATAATTTATATCATATAACATTAAAACGAATACGCTATATAATCTTTAAAATAATTCCTTTTCATACGTAAAGTCGTATTACAACTATATAATATGTAATATACAAGGACATTTTTTCTAAATAATCCATATTTATTATTACATATATATTACCTATTATAGTCAAATGTTTTAACATTTTTTTCCCAAACAATTGCATTACAACATTTTAAAGTTAAAACTATAACATGCAAAATAATGATAAAAAATTATTTTATTTTTGATAATTAAAAGTATTGTATACCATCAACATATTTATCATACAATGTATTGTTTTTTATTTCAGACAAAATAATAATGCATTCTTATCATCAGAAAACGATGGAGACCCTGAAGTAATGTTGGAATTATTGGCCCGAATAGGTCAAAATATCATGAGAGCTAATGAATTGGAAAAGTAAGGAGGAAATTTTATATCAACTATAGTACATCAAAATAGATTAACTCGTATGTTTAATGTACTTATATTCACAATGACGGTAAGAAGTAACCGAAGAAAATGTTCTAATACCTCGCAAAATATACTATTTTAATATATAGCGTCACGATTTCAAAAAACTTTAATTATAGCTAATTATAGGTACCTACCAACTTATAAAATAAGTTTATTTTTTATTGTTTTTTTTTTTATAATAGATTTTTTTTTTTTTTGATAATTGTTGGATTTCTATACGACTATTAAGTATAAAATTTTATATATATACCTATATATATATATATATATATATATATATAATCTAATGTATCAAAAAAAGAAATTTTTTATTTAGTAGATTGAAAGTGTCTACTGTCTAATACAAAATTTTCAATATATACGGTCAAATAGATGTGTTACCCAATTTTAATATGTCAGTAAAGTGTCTCAATTTAATGTCAGAATGAAGAATGCAAAAAAATGTTTAGAATAAAACGGAACTTTGAAAGTGTAGACATAAGTGTTCTATATTGCAATTTGTTGGTATTTATATTGATATAGGACATGTAGGCCGTATACTATATACGTATATTTCAACAGTTTAATGGATAAAACTAGGTATATAAAAGGTTTAAGATTAAAACAAAACGATTTTTTTTTTTGTAAAAGAAAAATTTCGATATAGACACGACTATAAAAAACAAATGTCAAAAAATATATATTATATATATTATAGTGTTCAATGAATACGTTGACACTATTTTCCTGGCATCCAGCCCCTTTCTGCATATATTTAAGTATATGATTCCGGCACTGATACCTATATAAATACAACAAATATAATTTTTAAAATAGACGACTGCAGGACTAAAATTTGTTAGCTATTCCAAACAATTATTTACAGGCATTCAAGTTTCAGAAGCTATATATGATACTTTATTATTAATATTGTTGATTCAATAGTATAAATCTACTTTACTGGACACCTTGTTTTGAGGGTTTTTTTATCGATAGAATTTTTTTCCAGACTTCAAGTAGATACGTAAAAATTAATTTGGGGAAATTAGCAATTAAAACGCTATAGCTATTTGAAAATGATGGCCGATTTCATAAATATCTATTACGTGAGACTCCGTACGTATATAATATATTTGTACATATATTATAGTCAATTCGATGATAGTCGTGACGTAAATTTAACTAGTTTACCAAGTATCTCAAAAATATCGATCGAATAGTTAAGTACTCATACTGAAAACTATTGTTGAACTTTACTTTCGTTTCATCAGCCTTCCCCCTCCCTTATAATCTTGTATGCATAATTTTTTGACAGTACTAATATAATATTTATCCGAAACGTTGGTAGGGATAGCACTTTTATTTCGTTTTATCGTAATAAACAAACTCGAAACTTATACGTCACGTAATCAGTGCTATATTCTAATGGACGAAGTATGGAAAATTGCGCACATGATAAGTAGTACATGCGAAATCATAATTTTATAATTACGTTTCATGAGACTATAATTTTTTAACCGCTTAATTCCGTAAATTTGTTTTGCATATTTGGAATAAAATGAAAAAATACTATGGATAAGAAAATGTTTAAAAAAAAAAATATATATCCGGTAAAGTAAATTTTTTCTAATTCAATTAAACGTGTTATATAATATTAATCGTATTTTAAACATTTGATTATTTCGGTACCAGAAACCAATTACATACCTACATGCAGTGCCGCCGGATCTAGAGAATTTGTCAACCGGGGCAAAAAATAATGGAGCGCCCCTTTTTAAATTTTTTTAATAAGCAAAATAAAAAGTCATTCGTCAAATCCTATTAAAAATTAAGTGATCAATAGGATCAAAAACGGGACGAAAAGTTTAAATATTTTTACATTTTGGGCCCCATCATAATGGCACCCGAAAGTGCCCCGTTTCGCCCCCCCCTCCCTAGATCCGGCACTGCCTACATGTATAGTGTATACGATATATGGTTACATATTATTACGTGTGTTAACTTTTCGTTTTCATTATTATTGAGTGAATAAAACAACTATATAAGTATTTTTAAGTTAAAATTAATTTATCGAAAATCCGATTTTAATAACATAACAATAGAATTACAAAATTCATAAAAAAAAAAAAAAAATTATATTAATCGCCCCGACGTCCGAACCGCTTACACAAACACAACTATATTATAGTTTATAATACACAGCATATTATACTATTGTATAATATTCTCTTCGACCTGCTCTACCGGCTCGCGGCTTGGCGACGAGTCGCTATACAATCTTCCCCCAAGGAGTATAATAATAATTTACATACGAAAAAAAAATAAAAATAAAAATAAAAGAGAATAATAATTAATAATTTGCAAATCTAGGCTTTATCGCGTTAAAAATTAAAGCAAATAAACTAATTAATTAAACTAATAATAAATTAAGTAGGTAGGTACCAATAATGTCGAAATTGTATTATTTTTTTAAATACCCGAATATTAAAACTTTTGGCCACTTACATTACCATATTTTATAACTGTTAAAATTGTTATATTAAGCTATAGGGGTAGGATGTACCCGTACCCATAAATTAATATTTTTTTACATGAAATTTTGATTTTTACTAACCCAACTTTACTTACGTGTAGCAATATTATAAACACTATAAATTCAGAATACTATGGATTTTTTGTTTTGTTTGTAGTATTCAGTAAATCAGTGGAATCGATGTGATAATATATTGACGATAATCATTTTTTTTTTTTTTTATCCGATGATAACTATTAGTGTACGTTTATTTAGTACCTATAGCTAGGCACTTTGAAATTTGACACTGCAGGTACGTCATGGTACTCATAACCACTTACCACCTCCCCTCTGATTTATTCTGTCAAATAAAAATTCAATATTTTAGGTATATTACGATATAATATAATAGATGTATTCGTGTATAAGTGTACATCTATACACACACACACGTGTCAAAGATCCTGAAAACAGATAATGATTGAATAATAACATTATTGTGCCATCTAAGGGGTAGGATAGGTATACGGTTTTGTTATGATAGAAAATATTCGTATACATTGAGTATACATTGACAGTACGCCGGAAGCCATTTCAAGGAAAATCCAATACGTACGAACAACTCGGCGGCAGATATGCCATATTAATACATACCTACCGGATTCCCTAGAGTTCGAATTCATAACTATACAAAAGTACACACGTCTGAAAAATGAATAAAATGTGGTGGAAATAATTTTAAAATTATCACAATAGGTACACCGAATAATGAATGTATCATTTAAATAACATTATAATTATTTATAATATAGCGTAGGTATGGTGTTATAGCTGGTAATCAAGACGAAAAATTCAAAATTAATTTTTTGTTGATCGATCATAATAGGATACACATGACTACCTCTATATAGTAACATATTTTATTCAATATAAATTGTAAATCTATTTTTCTGTTATATAATATTACGCAAACCACAAACAGACGGTTTTTCGTGAAACAGAAAACTTTACGCTTTTTATTTAATTCCACTGGCCGCGTGGATATTTTCTTTTCCGTTTCCGTCGTGCTTTAGATTTACAATTTTTCCATTTTTCGTCCGTCCGTATTTCGACTTTTCCGAACACCCGAAGCTCAGGCACATATACCGTACAAGCTCTGTGTTCGTCCTATAGATCACATGGAAGAAAACCGTTTCTTATCGCTTGAGCGTTTTACGCGCCGTCGTCTTATCACCCCGAAATCGGCGCAAAAATCTTTGCCTACGAATCACCCCTGTACAACCGAGACGTTCGTTCCCAATATGTATAGGCGAGGCACCCATTTATGAGTCGAAATACGGTACCGTCTGTTATCTGAATAGTTTAAATTCGATAAATTTCGACCATCTTATCATCTCGATTAGATAGTCTAGCGGTATAGGGCGTTAATATTGTCAAACCTACTTTCGATACAGGTCCTACGGTTCGAATTTCATTACGCCCATCTGATTTTTTTGCGTTTTTTTGTTTTTGGCGTTTACGGAAATAGCGAGTGTTCAACATTTATCCGATATGTGAACGAAATCTCAATACTTTTTCTTGTTGTTGCAACTTTTATTATTAGGTATTTATTGTATTTTTTTCTGATCGTTTAAACTAGGTACGTATACGTATTATATATTACCCATTATAATACCCTGTTCGTATTTTTTTTTTTTTTTTTTTGGCCATTCGTAGATTTTTATCTGGGAACAATAGTTTTATAAAACACCGAGAACGGTTATACGTTAGGTTATAGGTACACATCATAGGTACACCTTTACCATATTTTCTTATATCTCGTAGTGATTTCAAATCTTCGAACTTTCGTAGTATTTTTCACAATTTTAATAATATTTATATTAATATACATCCGGATGAACTTTTATCGGGTGGACTTTCAAACATTTCCACATATAAAAAAACTCGAGAACGATAAATCCGACCGAATTCACATATGCATAGTATATGTACCTACCTACTATAATATTATACCCGTATTATTATTATAATTGTGGTATTTTTCAAAATTTTTATTAAATATAATTTATGTATGTCATGTGAAATCCGTTACACTCGGGCGAGTTCTTATACAAATCTGAGAATAGAAAATTCGATAAATTTTTTATTTACTAATCTACTTTGTCAACAACAGAAACACTTTATGTATGAAGGACGACAATCATCTATAGAAAACGAACGCCAAATTCCGTATATGAAATATTTTTAAAATTAGTTAATTAACAATATTATTTCTCAAATAACTTCGGCCACTGACTATTCCGGATCCCGATAAAATACATAATATGAGGTGTACGAATTACACTCAAAAACTTACAAGGAATTTCAACCGGTAGATGTGCACTCAAGCTAGTATATTTTAATACATAGGTATATTATTTTTTTATTAAGGGGATTGGAAACGGCGATTGTCCGTCTCTCTCTATCGTACACGTAACATAGCATTTTAGACCATTTCTATTTCAAACGTACCGATGGATCTATAATAGTGATGCGATAAGGATTATAAAAATCAATCTCAATTTGTCGTAATGTATAATTTAGATCGACTTTCCCACATTTTTGATTTTTTCTCCCCAAGTCCGCTAAAAATTAAGCATATACACTCGGACGTTTAAAAATTGACATTTTAAAAAATTTTTAAATCAAAGGAAAAAAATTTAAAAAGTACCTAGTAAAGTCGTTCTAAAATAGATTTCACGATTCGGATCAGTTTTCAGAATCTTTATCGCATCACTGGGAGACAATTGATATGTTGGAAATGGGATTTAGTGTGTTTTGAAATACGTATTTATTGACATGTGCCCGTGCGTGCGAGTGAACACATCACCATTATTATGCCGAACGTATTTACACATAGGTACTAAAGACCAAATACTACTCCACACACTGCATAACATGAATAATTTAAATAATTGCCCCTTAATAAATGATCGCTTCCAATCCCTTTAATACAGACACAAACTATACATCATACTTCTACGTAGTAAGAATATAGAGGCCACACACTCGATTTTTAAGGGATTCTGTATAAACAGTTTTAAGTATTGTTTTTAAAAAATATGAGAATCTAAAAATTTAAAAATATTTAAATACATTTTTAAAGTAATTTATAAATGTCCCTGTGTTTTACTATTGCGTTGTGAATAAATAATTACGATATTTTTTTTAAAACGTGTATTTTCATAAAACAAACAAAAATACATTTAAAATGGTTTTAAAGATATAACACCAGCTATTACAAAATGTATAGATGACAACATTTTACAGACAATCTAGTTATTTTACAATTATCAAAATATACTCATTAACAAAGGTACATAGGTATATAATATATAATGTATATATTATATATACCTATACATATATATTTTCAAAAAAACTAGTTTTTATATTTTTTAAATCACTGTATCATAATTAATATTTCAAAAAACACCAATTAGGTTGTCTCCAATTATGTTGTCTTCTATAAATTGTATAGCAGGTGATTTAATTCAAAAATAAATTTTTGAAGTCTTTCCGTTTATTTCGCGTGAACATATTTTCATTACTAAAAATCATTGATGTGGTTGTGGCAGCCTCTTAATTGCTTTCAAGTTTCAACAATACAAGAACTTTTCAATTTAAATGATAACTTTTGTTATCAATACCAATTGAATATAACATGAACAAATACGCAAAAATAAAACGCTATTTTATTAGTTCGCTTCGACGTAGCACTTAGCAGAATTTAATAATATTGTATGCAAATCGTACCAGACGTTCAGACACTTTATAAGATATATTTTCAAGAAAATGTTAGTATATAAACTGAAATTAGAAACTATAACATTATTTTCGAATCTCGAATGAAAATACCTTGTAAAAAACTGCCAACACACAATATAGAGCTCTCGAGTATTTATTCAGTAAACTGATTACCTTTTCCTAGTACCTATAGGCTATAGGTATATATAATTCTTTAACTATAGATATTATATATATATATATATATATAATATATACATAGACCATTTAAAGGACTTTAAAAATAAATAATATGAAAAATTTCGATTTTCCTAATATAGTTTACGAGATATTTATGAAAGTGGCAAATATTTTCCAAAAATATTGAAATATGTAAAAAGTTCAAATTTCAAGTTAAAGTCGGCACGGGTTAACTTTATCTGATTGACTCGAAACTTTTTTTAGTTCATTTTTATATATATACACACGTTTTTAGGGGGTGAGAGCGAAAAAATTTTAAAGTTGAAAATTAACGAACACCCTAATATATATATAATATATAGTATAGCTTACATTCGCTTAAAAGGGAATGATACACACTCAGCTTTTTAAGAGATTTTATACGCAGGCAATTTTAGTTGTATTTGAAGTTAGTATTTAAAAAAATAAAAAACAAGCAATATATTGAAAATATTGAAAGATATTTATATATTTAATATATTTTTAAAGTACCTAAATCACATACCTAAGCATCGTGTTATCTGTGCTGTTTATCGTGGCAGTTTACGTTACGACAAAATATCCGTAGGTACGTATATCTATATTTTTTTGTGCTCTGTGACCACGGTTTGATTAAATACCTATTGATACAAAAAATAAATTATTGTATAGCATTGTATAAAAGATGAAAACTTAAATTATGCCCGAGTATAAGGTGTTTTTCAATATGTATAGTTTGTGTGTGATTAAAAAACATGATTTTTTCAAATTTTCAAATAAAAAAAATATTTAAAAATTGTTTTAGCTAAAAGACACTAAGCATAGTAAATGTTTTCATCATTCGGATATTGTTTAAATTTTTACTCTGCGATTACTAAGATAAGAGCATAAACGTGTTTTAATATCATTAAAATGAATGTCCGACGCAACCGTTATTAAGAGGTTTTATATAGACAATTTTAAGGATAAATGGTAGGTACCAAAAAAATTATTACCTAGATACCTACCTGACGACAACTTACTGAAAAATATTCAAAAAATGGTCTCGTGTTAATATTTATATTATTATTGTTTTTGTATTTATTTATACAATTTGATTGAATAATATTACTTTTACATTATACCACATTATACCTAGGTACTCGATATTTTTCAACTTGAAATTATTATTGTAGAATGAAAAAACGAACAAAAAAAATTCTCTACGTAGCCGTTTTTCTCTGTGTGCATTTAAATTTTAAACACGTTTTATAAGTTCCTAAAAAATCTATTTTTATATATATATATATATATGATAACTAATAACAAATCTAATATGGCATTACTAAAGTTTTTACGTTGACGAAATTAAAAAATTTTAAATACAAAAATTGGTTCATGCTGACATATTTTGAATAATATACACCTATATATATATATATATATATATATATATAGGTATCTCAATATCTAGTATACCGTACCTAAACATATGATATAATCAATATAGTATTCACTATAATTTTAAAGTAGATACCCTATTTTAATGACAAATACAAAAAAAAATATTTCAATGAAAGTAAACATTTAAAAACTAGGAAGTGAAATACCGTGAATATATGACAGGTTATCGATTGAAACGGAACGAAAAATACAATTTCGAAAACACCCAGTAGGCTACCTGTAGGGATTTGATTAAGGGGATTGGAAGCGGCGATTGTCTGTTTCTCTCTATCACACACGTAACATAGCAATTCGTCGTCAAATCTATTTTAAAACGACTTTCTCACTTTCCTAATTTTTTGCCTTTGATTTTCACGATAATTGAAAATGTCAATTTTTAAAGGTCCAAATATATTAGGGTAATTTTAGGGGGACAAAATCAAAAATGTGGGAAAGTCGTTCTAAAGAAGACATCACGAATAATTCAGATCAGTTTTCAGAATCCTTATCGCATCACTAGGATCCATCGGTACGTTGGAAATAGAAATGGTCTAAATTGCTATGTTACGTGTGTGTTAGAGAGAAACAGACCCTTCCAATCCCCTTAATAGAAAAATTAACCGGTCGACCATATTACCAGTGTCATTTAAGATGTTCTAAGACTAAATGATTTCTGCAGTTGCAACTTTGCAAGTAAGTATTGTGCAGCAATAATTAGCCACGTGCCCGATCTTGAAGATGTCTACCCAGGGAATTATAATAATACATTTAAATATAACTTAAATAATATGACATTTAAATATAACTTTTTACACACTGTAATTTCCATTGTGCAAATATCCGTAACGAAATCATGGCAGCACATATTATATTATGTATATGGTACGAATACGATAAAATATCAATACTGAACACATATTTTATTAACATTTTTCAATCTAACCACACAAACCGCAGTGACGTACGCAGGAGTGGACTAAAGGACCAACAACTTATCCCGTCGTCTGTGTAATATTATTATTATTATTATTATTATTTTATAATATAAATAAACCATATAAGGTGTTCGTACAAATGAAAATGTTTAAAACTATATCGTTTACCTATAGCTGTAGTACATAAGTATCTAGTTTATTGTAAATATAAGGTAGGTATACCTACTTGTATATTAGTACGATTCTCGTTATTTTTCAATTTTAATAATAATTTTCCATTTGTTTCCGTACTTTTCCTTTACTCTTTGGAAAACTACTGAGAAAATCAAAAAATACCCTCTTGAAAAAATCAACTATACTATATCATACATGTTTTACTATCAGAAAGCTCTTTATTCGAAAACTTATCGAAACCCCAAAAATGTGAATACATCATTTCAATTAGGTATAATTGAATAAAATACCTCCGTTCAGCCACATTATACATATTAAATATTATCATCTTTAAAATTTTAATATCGTTTAAAGATGTGTGTGTGTGTCCGTTCGAGTTTACAAATACAATACAATTTAACATAGTAGGTAACTATTACCTATACTATCAGTAGCGGATTTGAGGGGGGACGATGTAACTCCTTGGAGTTCTTTATAATATCATACTTTAGCTGTATAAAATTAATTTTGAATATGGAATTAGCTCTTTATTTCTCAATTATCCTTATTCGCCTCCCCTAATGAGCTTCAGACCCGCCTGTATACTACCTATATACCTAATAGGTACGCAAAATTAATTACGTACTCATCACTTATCACTTTAATATACCTAACTATACTTCACGGTTGATATATTTTACGTAGGCACCTACCTATATCTAACGGTATCAGAAAAAAATGTTGTTATAATATGCTTTTTATCATTTCATGACGTAGGTAACGAAATTCCACCGGTGAAAAACTAGTAATTCTCTATATAGTCATATAGACTATAGAAAATAATGTGATTACGGGTAATATATATATATATATTCCATGGCCTTAATCGGTTTACCTAATTTGTGACCAGATTTAAAAAATTTAAAAATCATATTATCAAATAATATTAAAAATAACAAATACGTTGAACTATATTTTGACATTTTATAAATATTTAATATTTTTGCCACATATTCACATATTTTTTTTTTTCGTCTGTATTCATTTTTTCTGGTTGAAGGAGTCGAGTAGGAGTTTTGGAGTAAAGAACTTTTTTTGAGAGTAAATTGGTTCTATGCATAAGTTTAAAAGAAAAAAATTGTTGAACTATGGATGTTCAAGTTGGTATATAATCTATAAGTAAATGTATAAAATGAGTATTTCTTACCAATTTTGGATAAAATCTCTTAAATTGAATGATTAAAATAATTAGAAAAGTCAATTGCGTTTTCATTACTTGGTACTATAATGACAATTGGAATTAATTTTGCAACTAACAAAGAAAAGTTGATGAAAATATGTATGGATCGTGAAAAAAATTATTTCATACTTCTAAAACGTCATGGGAAATATAAGTATTTGGTTACAGGGCGGATGATATAGATAGATATTGTAATATTTCTTTAGTATTAAAATTATAATTAACTATGCACGCAAATGTAATTACTGTTTTGACAGTGTTTGTTTTCAAAATTTAAATTAATTAAAAACTATCTTCAAAGCAATAATAATTAGTAATAAAAATATAATAATTGTTGGGTATCTAAATTAGTACCTATATGATAACAAAACAGACACTACTTTTGTTGACACTAAAAAAATCAAAATAACCTATAAATTAGAATATACCTATTACCTGTAGATAAATTGTTTTCAATTAATACGTAACACATATTATTTTTAATTTTTTTAAGGCGGCAGAGCTGAATTTAAATAAATATATTTTTTATAAAAATGGTAGTTTAAAAAAAAAAATTTTACTTAAAAATTATGTAAAAAGAATTTTTCAACATTTTGTATTTTAAAGGCTGAACATTTATTATATAACGGTATTTTAAATTAAGCCCAGAGGATTTAAGAATACACTACACACCCGATTTTTAAGGAGTTCTCTGTAAGTAATTTTTATGAAATTTCAAGAAACATTAAAATCTAGTTACCTACTTATAAATATTTCAATATAGGTATTTTAAAAGTAATTTAAAAACAGTCCTATACCAATAGGTACCATATTATTTTATTGTTGTGAAATCACGATATTTGTTTAAAAAAAAATGTGTTTACTTAAATTGCAAAAATTATTCCAGATTGATATTAGAGTCATATTAGCACCTATTATTAAAATTAAAGAGAACAATATTTCTGAGTGCACCTCACAGCTTTTTTTCATTATTCCAAATACGATTCAAAATATATTGCTTACGCAATCAAACGACTTTTTTGAGAATATTTAATCAATTGTAACTCTTTTGGAAATTAATTTTTCGAAAAAAAAGCTGCAAGGCGCGCTCGAAAACGATGTTCTCTTTAATTTTAATAGGTGATTTGGCTCTAAACTTACTATCTGATCGAAATTATTTGCAACCTTAGTAAACGTGTTTCATGCAGTAGCAGGTACCGAAAATCACCTGTGTAGCGTTCCTCTTAAGTCTTAATAAATGGTAATCATTTTCAATTAAACTACCTATTTATGAAGATTCTTAACGATATTTAGAAAGGCAATTCTAAAAGTTTTTTTTTTTTTTTTTAATCGAGCTTATTTTAGCAGAACCATACATCAAAGGTAACGATATACCTACCATTTTTACGGCTTAGCTATTTAAAAAAAAAATTAAAAATCACTTTTTCCCCTGGAGCATCCCTGAAGATAATGGTTATTACTTATGATTTATATATAAATATAGGTGCCTACCTATAGTAGGTAGTATATAATATATAAGTAATGACTACGTACAGTATACCTACACAGCTACACTACGAGTATTTACATTAATCTCGATCCTCGACCCTTTCAAACTAAATAATATCTAACTAATAATATAATAGACAGGTATAGGTACCTACCTAATTAACTTTAAAATGGAAATTATATCTAATACTATATATATATACGTTATACATATATACAAGGCTATATCTGAGGGGGTCTATAGGGTCCGGACCCCTCCGAAATTTTTTGAATATTTGATACATTTTGTATCTAAACTATAGTGGCTTTTAGAATCAATGTCAATATTTTTAATCGTATAACCAATCGATTAATGAATCACATCACTTTAAAAAAACATACGAGTACCTATATAATATAGTACCTATAGGTACTTACCTACCTACGTGAATGGACATTTAAATGCAACAGTAAAACTTGTCAAAACAACCATATATACGAAAAAACATTAATATAGGTACAGTTGTAAAAAGCATGGTCAAAGATAATATTATAAAAAAAAATTGTTTAAATCGTTAGCTTTTGAACTTGCCAAAAATAAGTAGGTAATCATAATTTTATTGAAAAAATGACCACCTTCAAAACTACAAAAAAAAACCAATTTTCATCGTTGATTGAGTTCTCCGTAAATATTTTAAAAACAAGTTGGAAAACTCTCCATTTTTGATCGACGTTTCCTTTTTTGTATTATTATTCCCTAAAACAGTTTTCTAAAATCGAAAATCACTAAATGTTAGTTTAAAATATTGGGTATAAAAATGTAAAATGTAAAAAAATCCGATTATAATGCTTATAAGTTAAATTTTTGATAAATTTTAATCCATTTTCAAAATCCATAAATCGGATAAACCTATATAATCTACTATATGATGGACAAAATATAAATTCAATATGTAAGTACTAAAATTGTAAAATATATTTTGGACCCCCTCCGAAAATAAAATCTAAATACGGCCTTGTATATATATATATGTGTGTGTGTGTGTGGGTATGTATATGTATTACCATTGATTATATATTACATTATATTATACATTATTAAATTATATATTATATTATATTATTATTAGTAATGTACAGGTAATCAATGGTAGGTATTACCTACCAATTAGGCGTATTTGATTTATTGCATAACTCCTCAATTATACGAATATCAAACATAATGTAGTAAGTATGTCCAATTTTTTTGTTTTTTGCATATAAAATAATATAATTTCAGAAAAAAATATAAAAATAAAGCCGGTAAATAATAAATGAAAAAACGGTCGATGAATCAAAATTATACTTATTATATCAATAAATCAACACGGAAAAAAGTTGATGAGCAAAAAAATGTTTATCCTTGACATGGCCTGCAATCACCTCGAACATAATATATCTATTATTATATATATATATATACCTATACCTACCTATCTTGTGTTTTGTCAAATCCTAAACGTACCTATTTGTTAAATTTCAACTTCGGCAGATATAGTATAAAGCTATAGTAGGTATAAACGGTAACTAGTCCAATATAAATATGAATGTTGGGTAAATGGTATATAAAAACATTTTTTTTTTTTTCAAATTTAATTATAAGTAGGAATGCAATTATTTTTTCACATTTTCACATAGGTTAGGTTACCATACATGTCACATAATAGGCGATATAGGTATATAGTAGGTAGGTAGTAGTTACCTACTTGCATAAAATATGATTTTTATCCTATATGGAGATATTTCTTAATCTAATCTATATTATGGATTACAGATGCTGACCTTCAACAACTCTGTACTTGTCAGTTTAACATCGCAATATCCATAACCAGAATGATATCTACTATAACTATTGTGTTGGCTTTTATTTAATCGATTAGTACTTACCTATAGATACCTATTTATGAAACTCGGTGAAACATATTATGAGCATTGTGATGAATATTTTGTTTTTCAGAAATAAAAACATTCTCAGTAACAATGATAATTTTATTATAATAATATGAACAAATATGACAAATTAAATTAGATACCTAGTTAGATTCTTAAAATTTTTTTTGAAAAACACGTGTACGGCAGGGTAGTTCAATGTACATATTAAGGATTTGAAATAATTATTCATTATTATTATTATTTATATGATTAATATAGTACCTATATATACTTTTAATAATTGTGTGCCTTTTTACTCTTTATAGTAGATAGGTGAATTAATAAAATAATGTATTCATTAAATAATGGTACCTATTATTACATACCTACCTATACCTAATACCTACTAAATTAATTATTTATTATAAAACACTAGGTACCCTAAAATGTCCCAATGCCCCATACTACACTTAGGTAATAAAAATAAATCTCAATACAATATATTAAAGTAGATTATACTTAATTAGTCTTCAGCTAATAACTAATAAGTTTAAACTCTTCTACCTTTTTAGTACCCATGAAAAATAATGACACATTAAATAATTATACATTGAACAATTTAAAATAATAAAATATTTTTAAAAAATATATGTACATTTTTTATACATATTATCACAGATAACAGGATATACATTATACACCTATGTAGGTAGGTACTACACACTGAAACAAAATTAATTTTCATATAAGTATTTAAATCAATACTATGTGCATAAGTAGAAAACCAAATACAGTCAAAATTTAACACCCAACACATAATCACGTTGCGTTTTTTTTTCACAATTTCATACAGTAGGTAATAAAGTTTCAATTCAAACTTTTCATATTATATCAATAAATTATCTTCATTTCACATAAACATACTATAGAGAATAATAAATAATTTTAGTTTTTACTCTCTATATGAGGCAACCGAATACTAATTTAACTCCCCACCAAACACAATAAATTATTTTAAATACAATTAAATCTAAACATGAACTTTCAAGGTACGTGACTGTCAAAAAAGTTCCAAACATATATTATAATTTATAATGACATAGTACTACCTATACTTCAATTTCTCCCCATCCATAAAAATTAATTCTATTAATAATGAAGTTTTCATAACCAACAAAATTAAAAGAATAAAAAAAATACAGAGTACCTATTATTTTACAATATGCTGTTCATAAAAGAAACTAACATTAATAATATACTTTTAGAATTACAAAGTTATTATTAATACTTATATGGCTATATTAATACACTTCAACCAGTGAGACTGTTAAATGTCATAAGCCTTATAATAAATCAATAATTATTATATTTTACTTCTGCTACTTCTGCAAATTATATACCTAGTTAATAAATTATAGAGCTTATTAAATATATAAATTACTTTGAAAATGAATAAACAGTTACAATAAAATATTTACTTTAGTTAAATTAACATGTAAAATTTTTTTTTATTATAAAACATCTCGTAAAACATATAGATAAAAATAACAACAAAATGTTATTTTATATCAAAGGTTGACATATTATACAATATTATAAAACATTGATACACTCTTCAAACTTCCTTAGGGAATATAACTTTACCCATAAACCAATGTTTATAATAATATAACTTACCTGTAAGCAAATTTTATTACTAAGTTTTTCCAAAGGTTAAGTACTTGAGGTATTTTATATTTTAACCTTTCAATACGTATAAAGAATACATTTTAGTACTTTAGATTATTAAATGTGTGTAAAACTATCAATATATATATATATATATATCATTTAAAATACTTAATGTATTGTTATTAATTGTTTCAGTTCTAAACGTGGCCTAGATTTGGGTTTAAGTAGAGGCTATTCAGGCACACAAGCAGCAAAACACTTAATGGGCATGGCAGCAGCTAATTTTGCAGGTGGTCCAGGACGCCGACGTCGCAGTGATATGCTTCCTAAGCTTCTTACACCTTGAACTTTTAGTTTGTTATAACTTATATCTACAAACAATTACATTAAAATATACACTAAATATTATATAAATATATGAATTATATATTATATAATATAATTATATAAATATAAATATATATATATATAGACATATTACAGATTATTATAAGCATAATCCATCCATTGTTTTGTGAATGTTACCCTACCTTCAGTAGAATGTTAACAGATTATAAAAATGTCATAGATTAGCATACTTGCTTACTGTAAGTGTTTCTTTACTTAGACAATTTAAATTGTAAACTCAATTACTTAAAAATGTTTATCTCGTATTTTATTTTATGACGAAATACAGCATTCCTGTTTTAAATGGTTTTGAATTTTCTACACCTTAAATATCTGTATTCTGTGTTTCTAGTAAATCATGATGTCGAGATAGATACTAATAATTAATACACCAATATATACAGAAAAACAACAAGAATATTATTTTTAAATGATTTTAATAAAATATAATATATATACAGCATAGTATTATAATAATTATTATTATTATGATAGATCTAAAAGAACACTACAAAATAAAATATAAATAAAACCAACATAAATTCATACACAAACAATACCTAATATTAAATGCTTCTAAATTATTAGAAATATTATTTAAAAATTTTATAATATAGCCTAATGATTTGTTAAAACACAAAACGAAAACATCACAATTAATAATAATAAAAACATAATAATAATTTATAAATAATACTCATAACTAAAAATAAATAATTGAAAACAAAAATTAAACAATGAAGTGAAAGAATATTAAAACAATAAATATTATATTTTAGTTGTTTGAAATACTGACTAGGGATCTTTTATGCTCATTTAGACTAAAGTTTTAAATTATTACACATTTAAAATCTAAACATGGTAAATATTGGTAACAAGAATATGTTTTGATAGATTGTGCTTCTTAAAAAATGACAATAAAATAAAAATAAATTAAAACAATATTTATGTAATTAATTTAGAAGAAATCACAAAAAGACTGTAGGTGTGTAATAAATAAGTAGATAAGTAAAGCAATTATTACAATTATTGTTTAGTTTAATTATAACTTAAAAATTGTAATAGCTGACACCATTTCAAGACTGATAAAGAAAACATAATTTTAAGTTAAGTACAAGTTGTTATATGTAGATGCTTCTAACTCCGGGAAACATACCCTGAACTCCGCACGAAAAATGAAATATCAGTTAGAGCTTAGTATATATATATAATATATATATAAAAACAAAAAATACATACATGGGTATTAGTATTCTGTCACAAACTTTTGGCAAGCCAATTTAACATTATATATTAAATTAGGTATAATTAAATGGAACAAAATGTTTTTAAATAAACCTATTAAAATGCTAATATCTAATATCTTAAACTGTTTAAAGTCTATAATTATAATTATATTAATTATTATTGTATATTATGTAGAACATTATCAGTGTGAATTCTACTAAAAAAAAAAAACCACTTAACACATTATAGCATTGCACTCGACACAAAAATAAAAATAAATAAATAAATACATACATATGTATAAATAAAAGCAAAATAGAATACAAAATGAATAGTTCCTAGTGATTTTCAAATAAAACAATATTAAAAATATTTAAACATACCTATAACAAGTTAAAAAAAAATCTTTAAATGTCTATACAAAAATTAACAATTATTACTCACATTTGTTTTTAAGAAACTTTACATTTGAACTAAACATAAAAGTAAATATTAAATTATTTAAATGCAATTTTATTTTTAAATTTCAGCATTTTACACAATATATTTAATTGTTCAGAACATTAGAATATAATTAGAATAATTAGAATACAATAGAATTCAACAGTAAATTATGAAAAATAAGACAACCACAAGAAAAGAAAGAACAATAATTTATTGGAGATTTATCATGTGACTTCACTAGGAACCAACCATTTCCAAAAACAAAAAAAAAAATGATTAACAATAATAATTACTATACAGTAATTAATATTATACAAGCTCTTGAAAATTTATTAACAGATAATAAAAGCAATGAAACCGGATACCTATTGTTCAAACGGTGATTCAATACAAATGGCACCGATTTTAAAACAAAATAATACATATGATGAGAAAAATTCTTTACGTATACACTTAAATTATTGGCTAAACAAAAATTGTTCTATTAATTTTATTAGTTAATTAAACCATTTTTGATTTTTTTGAGTAAATAAAAAGGTTTGAGAAAACTTAGGCAGTGGTGTACGCAGAGGACAGAATACACTATATATAATAATATAAGTAACAACTAGTAATATTTTAATTTAGGTAATTAATTATCGAGTTAATTATTATTATTATATTTTTTTTTACAAATAACTATATTTCAATTATCTATAATGTCTCTTAAAGTCCTGATTTGTCAATATCTAGCAACAAGTGAGGATTGAAAATAATATATTAATTCAGATATTGTAAATAAGTTAACAAAAGAATACAATCAATAAAAAAAAAAGATTGTATCCTAGTTTTTGATATTGTATAAATTATACCTAAATATATTTATATATATATGTAATGCGTAATTTATGGTATTCTGTTCTCTACCATTGTCATTTAAGTTCAGCATGGTGTAGATATTCACACAGTGATGTACCTAATAACAATATTTCAGACTCTCCAAACAAATGATTTCCTGCGAACGCCACTGGCTAAACAAAACCGTCCTAATAAAAAAAAAACTACTAAATCATAATAATATTGATACAAGCAGAATTTCTCATATACAGTTTGGTCCTCCTATTTTAATATTAATTGTGTACTGAGGTTGCGAAAATAAAATGTATAAATGTATCTAAATAAAATAGACAATATGCGTACCTTAAAACTCGGCAAACTCTTTGGCGCATTTTTCCGTCGAAGAGATTCTCAACGCCTCTTCTTCGTATTCATCGAAATTGCTCGTATCCCCGGGTCCTTTGCACCTGGGAATGAATGGTGCTTCAATTTTCTTCTGGAACACAGCGATCCAATCCGTTGACGCGAACCACTTATGTCCTTTGATATCATTGACACCATTCTTCAGGTTGCCAAATCGTTTAGTTAGATCTACTTGCAGTAAGTTTCTCAGAAGATCTTTTAGATCAGAACCAAAATGTGATGGGAACCGTACTTTACCCGAGACAATTTTCTCATATATCTGTATGGGTTGGTCTGCGAAAAATGGTGGATAACCAGCAGCCATCTCGTATACTAGAACTCCAAGAGCCCACCAGTCGACGGCTTTATTGTATCCCTTGCTTAATATAATTTCAGGCGCCAAATACTCAGGCGTACCACATAGAGTCCATGTTCGCCCTTTGACACGTTTCGCAAAACCAAAATCAGTCACTTTCAAATAGCCCTGCGAATCGATCAACAAGTTCTCTGGTTTGAGATCTCTGTATATAAGGTCAAGATAGTGTAAGTACTCGAACGCTAGCACTATTTGAGCCGCGTAAAAACGCGAATGTGGCTCGCTGAAACGGCCGACCTTTCGTAGGTGAGAGAACATTTCACCTCCCGGCACATATTCAAGCACCATATATAAATTGGAATTGTCCTTGAAGTGATATTTCAAACTGACGAGGAACGGGAAACTGATTGCTTGTAAAATTCTCTTTTCGTTCAACGTATGTTCTACTTGTTTCAATTTTACAACTTTCTGTTTATCAAGTATTTTCATAGCATAATACTCCTTGGAAGCCTTGTGTTGAACAATCATAACACGGCCAAACGAACCCGTACCTAACGTTTTGATACGGTCAAAGTCTTCGAGTGCCGCCGTGTTGGTGGGGTTCTTTTTCCACTTCTCCTCGAAGTCTTCTTTGGCCTGGTCGAGGAACTCTTTGACACTCTCGGCCGAATCGCCTTTCTTGTTAGCCGTCGCGGCGTTGCCCATTACGTTGACTTTTTTACCTTCCAGGGCTTCCGATAAACGAGTTGTCATCAACTACTGTCGTCGTTTGGCTGATTGCGTGCTCTCCGATCTCCCCGTTGCTGGACGATCACCACTACACCGTGAATGCAATGTTATTCAAAACCGTTTTTATAGAATATTATTATTATTATTATTATTACGAGGCTAATCAAGCCTGTAGTGTATCATCACGGGCTTACCTCAGAGTCGGTCGAGTCTGGTGCGGCGGTACGACGGCGGTATTCGCAAACACTCGGCCACTATCATAATTGATTAATTAACGGCTACGACGATCGGTAATGGGATTAAAATCACGGAAATACATAAACAAAATGGTCAATAAAAAAAAAAAAAATTGATATGAAAACAATTTTTCCTTTTTTTCCTGACCAAAACTCTCAAAATGGCCGATCGACCAGCTGCGGGCAAACCGTGGAGGAAACGGATCCGGGCCGGGAAGAAAAAAACAACGTTTCGGCCATCAGTCCGGCAGCTGCAGCTGAGCCATGAAATCACTCCGCGCCGGCACCGGGAAATCGACAACGCCACCGTCGCCGCGAAACGTAAACAAAAAAACGAGTCGGCGGTCAGCGATAGTAGTAATGGCGGCCCAGCTAAATTCACTGTCGTACGGAACTGCGGAGTGTACTTGAATTATTTTTTCTCATACCGCGGCGATTACGTTTTTGACTAAACACTTCCTACACAAAAGAAACCAACGAACTTTTCCAATAATACTTCAATAGACGAATAATTAAATATTGTTGTTCATATTCATATAATACACAATATATTACGTATTGAGCGCCCGGACCGTACGACTTACCCGAGTGTATTACACTACGTATCTGAAAAATAACAACTGTAAATTATTATCACCGCGGTCGACATTTCTACTTTTTTAAATCGCATAATATTGTTGTACAATCGTAACATATTTATGGAAATGGTAATCAGACAAAATTAAGTCTATAAATTAAATTCTACCTGATACTCTGTCCAAGAGTATTATAATAAGCCATAGTCTGAGCAGCAGCGTGCTAAATGAGGGGGTCATATTCCCCCATGGCTCTTTTAGATTCTGAGTGGAGCGAGAATGCTAATGGTGGGTTTACAATGTTTATTTTTTTTTTTCGTATAAAATTTCGGCCAGAATTCTTAAACCAATCGGTAAATGTGACCCCATTATCCGGTAGCAAATTTCATCCAGTGTGTACTCCAAAGAAGTACGTCGTTTTCGCAAAACTACCGAAAATGACGTGAAAACGGCCAAATACGATTTCGTCAAATTGACATTTATGTATATACCTATTACCACCGAAGCTCTACTCAGAATCGTTTTATTGTTTTCAAATGCAATACATTAATTAAGAGTGCATCCTGTCCAATAAGCGAAGTGCATCTTTTTTTTTTCTATAAATAAAAACGTAAATAAAATAATATTATTTTGTTTTAATTTTTTTTATAATGTAATATAATATTTTATATAATAAAATTCTTTAATTCTAAATTAATTTTACTACATTCCCAAGTATATAATGAACCCAGAAAACAATATTGCAAATTAACAATTATTGGATTGTATTAAATTCATGGGTAATCAATTTACACAAATGATTGCCTTTTTTTTATGTATAGTGATTTATCAATTTTTGAGAAAATATCCCCCACATTTTAAAATTATAAGCATGTCACTGGGTCCGAGTCTCTCATCTCATTTTTGCCAACCGGTTATATCAAATGTTTAAAATAATAGAGCAAATTAACTTTTTCATCCGATATACATGTATTCTTTTATTTTTCATTTTAATACCTATTTAAATCTTAATTTTATTTTTTTTTATATTAGGAAATAAAATTAATTTATATGATATTACTACAATATATACCTAAAGGTATTATAATAAATATTAACAATTAATAATAATTTATTTAAATCTTACATTATATACGATAATTTTTATTTCAAACTATTTGTCCGGAGTTCTGTAAAAATTAGAATTTTTAGTTTTTCCATATTACGTACTCTTTTAGTGAAATTATGTGTAGTTAATATGGAAAAACTAAAAATTCTAATTTCTACA
>JAIPRL010006976.1:0-25188 GCA_025469235.1 Pemphigus obesinymphae
TCTTCCTGAATATATGATTTTATACCCCTCTCCAATTTCTCTTGCTCTCTCCCCTTTCCACTTTGTTTCTTGCACACAACAAATATTCACATTCCTCCTCTTCAAAACTTCTGCTAACTCCCTACTCTTACCTGTCAATGTTCCTACATTCCACGTACCTACTCGCACTTTGAACCTATCCTGCGTACTCAAGTATATAAGTACTATAAGTACTATAACTCTTAAAAAATGAAAATATCGTGAAAAAAAAAGCTCCGTAAATAACACTATAGATAATAATGTCGTTATCTATAATTTGTTTTTCGTTTCATTCGTCCCGAGATGTTTTGTATAAGTCGTTAGAAATAAGAAAAAATGCTAACACGAGTTTTTCGTTGAAAACCGTTTGTGCCGACATCCTCTATCAAGACCTTTACGCCGCCGCAAGCGTTAAAGAATTATTAGGCGTGTTTTCGCGATTAACCAAATGTATTTTGGTCACTGAATTTTATAAGCAATTAGTTTTGGTCATACTAATTGGATCAAATATGGAATTATGGTTATTATATTTATATACTTTATATATTTATATACGCGTATAGTACCGGTTAAAATATGAATTTTTCCACGCTTACTCGAAGACGACCGCGGTGGTTTTCTCCGGCATTCGGGACACGCGCACGCCTTCTCCACGCCTCGCCCGTCGTCCGGCAGTACGCTGAACGCCGTGTCGCCCGCACCGCCGGCCGTCGCCGATGTCGACAACGGCTGCGGCGTGTGCACGCGGTCCAACACTTCAACGATGGCCCTGTTGCCGTTCTTCGGCTGGCCCGTCGTCGGTGTTTTGCCGCCGTCGCTACTCGTCAGCCGTCCGCCGTCGCTACTCGTCAGCCGTCCGCCGTCGCTACTCGTCAGCCGTCCACCGTCGCGTCTGTCTGCGTCGCCACCGACTCCAGGGGCCACCGTTGACGGTGGACGCCCGCGGCCGTCCGGCACCGTCGTCGACTTGGTCACTGCACCGCTGTCGGTTTTGTCGCGAACCGTCGCCGCCGTCTCCGGTCCACCGGCCGCCGACGTGGCCCGACGATCGTTCCCGTTGTCTTCGCCGACTTTTGTCGCCACCGCCCGACCGTCGCCCGTATCGTCGACAAACTTCACGCCGTTGGCGGTTCCGGTTCCCGTCGTGGTCGTCTTGGGTTTCCTGCAGTACACCAGTCTTGTAAAGAATACCTACTTTTATTTCGTATTCGAATAAGTGGATGGAAAAGAATTCGGAATACGTATTCGAATACTTTTCAAAAACGTATTCAGAGTACATATTTGAATACTTTTAGAATATATATATATTTTTTTTGATACTAATTTTAGTCAAGTTTTGGAATGATTTTCCGGTTTGGTAATTAATATTTGATGGTTCAGTATTATACTACATCTATATATATGTATGTATGTACGTGTGTTCGCCCATATGACTTACCCACTATCGGGAAATAAATAAATACAGAGAGGTAATACATTGTGGTGGGATGGGAAGTGGTAACATGTAAAAATATTCAAAAATGACCTATATACATGGACAATTTTACGGCAAAACAATGGTCAATAGGTCAGCCATATATGTAAATGTAATAATTAATTAAACAGTAAAACTGTTAAAAAAAAAAATATATATATATATATATATAAATATTATTATATGGTGTACTATACTAGGTATATTGTATTATATGAGTTTCGAGTAAGTACATATTAGGTATATTCCAAGTTATAGCATAACTGAACACCCAAACTCGACACATGTCGCAAAAAAATTGTTGAAATATTGTTCGGTTATAAAAATTAAAAACTATTTTCCTAGTTCAGAAAAAAAGTATTTTTTTAGAGAATAAAAAATATAAAAAAAAGTATTTAGAATACGCGTTTGAATACAAAAAAATTATTCAAATATTTTCATTCGAATACTTTACAAGACTGCTGAACACATTATTTATACGTGATACGTTAAAGTAATCGATATATACAATTTTATACAAAACAGTGTACCAGCTTCTATTCTCACGTATATAGGAAATTATTATATCATCAATATTTTTTAGTCATTTATTTGTACGTTAATTATCGAAAATTATAATTTTTTTTTATTGAAACGAGAAAGACGAGAATATATATATATATATATAGGTACCTATATAGAGACGACAACATATTACTTTAATCTGCACTTGTAAATTACACATTAAGTAGACATATTTTTTCAAATGTCTTTATAAATTTCGTTTCCTATTTTCGTTTTACGGGTAGATTCTGGGCGAAGCGATGAATGTATTGGTTTTAATCAGTGCTTGGAAGGAACAAGTTTCATTTATTTCGTTCAATTTTTAGGAACGTATCATGAACGAAGTTCCTTTTTTATGTGAAGGAACGTATTAAAATTTCATTAATTTTTAGGAGTAACATAAACATTTACTTTGGTTATCAGCAGAATAATGTATTATTATTTTAGGTTTTAATTTTTATCACTTTAATATTATAGTGCTATAGTAAATATTTAGTATAAATTTCAAATCTCTGACTTGATTATTTTCTAATTTTATTTATTTACTAAGTTTTGATAATTCTTGGTAATTTTCTATTACGCTTGAGAAAATTACTGGGAAAATCGAAAAATGACAGCTCTAAAGAATCAACTAGTCTACTTAAGGGAATACATTGTAGATGTACAAGAAATTGTACATATACATATGTCAATAATTAAATAAACAGTATCGACAAAAGAGCCAAAAATTATAATTTAGTTAAAAATGCCTAGGGCACAAAAATTTTAAATATGGACATCTACATATTGTTTGGTTAAATTTTTGGTTTTTACCCATTATACTGTTGTTCTCGAAAACTAAATTATTATACTCTAAATAAATTAACTATACTCAATAAAGTAAAATTAGTTTGTGGGGGGGGAGGGATTAAAATACCACCACTGTTACCTCATCCTGTCGTAGAAGGCGACTAATTGAAGTAGCGTCAGGTTCACAGCCGGTGTAAAATTTGTCAAAAAAGTATATGATGAGTCCAAAACAAAATATAGGCGAGTGGTTTCTTTCCGAATGTACATATGAAACTTGTTTTCCAAGGAAATACCGTAGTTGGGTATAGGTATAGGCGTATAGCCTAAGGGATTAGGTGGTTGATACCAGCCAGATAGCCGGTGCGGCCGTTTCATCAGTCATATGTGCGGCACCACCCAACGGTCGTGATATTAACGGTGTACGGAAAGCACCAAAGTATTTTGGACTAGATTGACGCCCGAGTACGCAGGATAGGTACAGAATGAGATTACTAGATTAGTTACATTAGAATATAATAACATGGACAGTACGAGAGAAGGGAGTTACCAAACGTTTTGAGGGGTGGGAATGAGAATATTTGCTATGTGCAAGAAACAAGGTGGAAAGAGGAGAAAGCAGGGGAAATTTATTAGGTGTATAAAATCATATACTCAGGAAATACGTGAACAAGGAATAACATAGGAGTTATATATTAGATGAAGAAATGAAAGGAAGAGTGGTAGAGGTAGTGAGGAAAAGTAATAGAGTAATTATGGTTAAGATGTGACGAATGCCAAAGAAAGGATGAGATAATTCAGCAAGTAATTCCAGGAAGTCAGGATATTGTGATTGGGGGTGATATGAATGAACATGTGGGAAAGAATAGATAAGATTATTATGATCTAGTAGGAGAAAAAGAGTACTTGATATTACTACGTCAGTGTATGAATTAACGATTGAGAATATTTTTTTAGGAAGAGAGAAGAGCATTATATAACGTATAGCAGTGGAGGGAACAATTTGCAAATTAATTATTTTATGTGGAGGAGAGGGAGTTTAAAACAATGTAAAGACTGCAAGGTACTCCCTGCCGAGAGTGTCACACATTTTTAATTTGTTTTAGCTGGTACTTTTAAGAGATTTTATGATATTTTCCCAGTAATTTCCCCAAGCGTAAAGATAAATCACCTATACCTTTTATACGGCTTATGTTGTATGAAGTATTTTATAAATGTAGGGAAAATGACAAAATAATTAATAAAATTGTCATGGCAACCATTATTTTTTTAAATTGCCAATTTATTAAACATCAGAAGTCATTTTTAAAATAGATAATATTAAATATTATTACACTGAAACTTCACTATAAATATTTTTGATAGAAAGAGATAATTTATCTTTGCTTTCAAAATTAAAATAATAATAATAATAATAATACTAAACAGTCCAAGGATTGACACTTTCACCACCTATATTATATATCTGAATAACTTTTTATTATTATTCTTTTTAATATAGTCTATTATAATAGTATAGCGTGCATTGTTTTAAATGACAACTTTGGTTATAACTTATAATTTGGTAAACTTGTTGAATTTGTAAAAAAAAAAAATTAACAAATTAAAACTCACTCGTTCGTGTGTTCGTCACGGCAAACTTTACCAGACGGATTTGACGAAGAATCTACGCGTTGATTGCTACCAACAAACTCGGAGGCCGCGTTTGTGGCGACGCCGTCGGTCGCCGATCCGTGTTGAGAGGCGGTTGTGGCAGCGGTGGTGGCTGTGGCGGCGGTTGTGGCAGCGGTGGTGGCGGTTGTGGCGGTGATAGCAGTGGTGGCGGTTGTGGCAGCGGTGGTGGCTGTGGCGGCGGTTGTGGCAGCGGTGGTGGCGGTTGTGGCGGTGATAGCAGTGGTGGCGGTTGTGGCGGTGGTAGCGGTGACGGCGGTGGCCGTGGTGGCGGTAGTAGCGGTGACTGTGGTGACGGTGGCAGCGGTGGTGGCAGCAGCAGTGGTGGCAGAGGCAGCAGCAGCAGTGGTAGCAGTAGTAACAGCAGTGGTGGCAGCAGTGGCAGCAGCAGTGGTGGCAGTGGCAACAGCGTCGGCGGCATCCGTTTCCGCCGGCGCATTGCTGGCGGCCGTCTTCGCCCTGGCCGTCGTCTTGTCGCGACTAAAACGCCGCCGACTGCCACTGTGTCCCGCCGCCCTGCTGTCGCACCGTCTGTTTCGGTGCCGATTTCTATTGCAACGATCGGCAACCGTCTGTGCTTCGACCCAGTCATCGTCGTCACCGCCACGGCCGCCGCCCGCGCATTGTCCGTCCTCGCCGTCGTCCTCGTCTTCGTAGTCGTCCTCGTAATCGTCCTCGTATTCGCAATCGAAGTCGTCGCCGCCGCAACACAGATCGTTTTCGCTGAAATATTCTTTGGACTCGTCGACGGCCGTCGTATTTTTTCGCTGAGTTTTCGGCACCGTACCGCCGTACGTCACTTTGTTGTCTCGTGACTTGCCGTACCGCGTTTTCGTTAGTACGTCCGCTCTTATGTGCACCTGTACGAATATACGTTTGAACCAAACTATTCACAGGACCCTAAACTGGATACATCTGGGTATTCGTTGGACAATCGTAATATGTACTCGTAGAGAGAATTTTCGAAAACTCTTGTTTCGAACAAATTGAATGTTTCGATATTTCACTACTTATTAATAATAGTGTATATCAAAATACCGGATAAAAGGTGTTAATAAATGAAACATCATGTACATAATACCACAGATCGTATTGATCAGATTGTCTGGGACATGTTACCGTTAATCGTTTAATATGATGAGAAAACTACGTGTTGGCGTACAGAGTGGATTTTTTGCATCATGAGTCCAGAGCCATAATATATCTCGGGAAGTATGAATAAGTTTTGTGAAATTATTTACAAAAAGTTATTTGTATATATACCTAATTCAAAATTTTGCATCCCCTCCCTTGTTTGTTAAAACTATATCAACTTTAGATTTTAAATTTTAACCTATGATCTAAATTGTAAATTATTTTTAAAGAACATATTTTTTGCAGAGAATTTGCACATTTCGATATATTTTTAAACCCAATAAATATTTTTCCGAGTAATTAGCATTTTAATTTATGAAACGGCGAGGTTAAAAATGAAACCAGACTAACACTTTTAATACGATATAAGTGGCGCGATTTTCCGGAAAACGACCAAATTTTCAGGGTAATCGTTTGACTGTTATCGGTCACAGTTTTCTGCACTTTAAACTATGCATTAATTGGCATAGTTGGTAATGTTCTTGTGAAGTTGACGCGTTTTTGTATCATATCACAATGTAGCGACGTGCAGAAATGCGTTTTTGTTTTTATAGGAAAAACGCCACAGAAATATTTATAACGATTAATTACATATTTTACACCAAATTACGAGTTGTTTCAAAAGATTTCAGTAGGGCCGTACATCGCTAGAGTACGACGCAAAGTCCAAAAGACTAATCACAAGCCCGGCTAATAATAAAAATATCAACAATCCATCAATTTCTTGTTGAAGATCGTCGAATGGCGTGCATAATGATAGCAGACGAGTTAAATATTAGTGTAAGAAGTGTGTAAAGCATCGTACATGAAAAATTAGGTAGATAGCGAAAATTATGTGCAAATAGTTAATGAGTTAAGTGCACAGATATAATCTAGAAAAGTATTTATACTTCCCGAGATATAGCCTAGATCATGAAGAAAAAAAATAACTTTGTAAAGACAGATGCTCTTGCTATACCCCATTAAAGTATTTGGGGTATTAAGCTATTAAGAGTACTTAAGACCTCTCAATTACATCTATACTACACTTTCTTAGTGGAAAGTGCAGTAATTGTAAAAATACAATTATCGGAAAAATGACATCTTGTCTTTTTGGTGACATTTTAAGATTTAATTTTGAGATACCTAATAAAATACGGATTCACCGATTGAAAGTGATAAAATTGAGCACAGATTTAGGTGGTGGGGAAATCCACTCAGGAAATCAATCGCCAATTGGTTGGTCGAAAACTAGTGATCAATGTTAGATATGCCAAAAATAAAAAGTTATTAATTTTGATTATTGGCATTTTATTTTTTATTCATGTATTTATATATTTTTGTTATCAACTCTGACATTTCCCACGAATATTTATTAGAGTTGGCTCCATATTAAAATATAATATTATCATTTTTTGATAAATTGGTATAGTAATTGCACTTATTATTAAATAGGTTTAATTAATGTTAGGTATAGATTATAGCTAACTAAGATTCAGCTACAAAATCCAATATCTAAGAAAATTCGACAATTAACAACGTGTTAACAAATATCAATCAACGTCCAAGATGTCCTAAATGTAATGTGAATAAAATGAAATAAGTTAGACAATTAAAGTATAATTTTATATAAAACAGTGTTTTACGTTACAAAAATGTTTTTCTTACCTATAAATTCCTAACATATAATAATAATTTCCATTTACCTGGACTACGCGGCCCTTTGATGATTTGTTAGGTTTTGGACTTTCACCTTTGCGTTGAACGACGTGTTTTTTTCGAATGCCGCCATTACGATATTTTCGGCTAATCGAATCGGACGAGTGTGAATTTCGTCGAGATTCACATCTATAAGTTTAAAATAAATATTTATACAAAAACAATAAGTGTAAACGAATTGATATTTTCTATAACTACAAACTAAAAATTCGAGTTCAAATTAAATCGTAATATAAACTATCGGGAGGTGATAACGGGTAACTGTCCCCTCTGGTAAAATTTGTTAAGTCTATAACTTAACAAACCCTTGATATTATAAAAATTCATTTTTAAAATTTGTATTATTTTATATATATATATAGGTATTTGTAGTAATTATATCTAATATTCAATCTGTTAGGACCTATTTAAAATTGTGAGCAATATTCGGTAATATACGAGTAGGTACGTAGATAGGTACATATTATTTTCCAATTTATACCTATCTAATAATTTCCCATTATTTTCGGTAGTTTCCCTTCTAACTTTAGTAAACCTAAAATCGTGTATACATACGTATAAATAAATATATATATATAGACATATTTCTCTCTACTGCATATATACCTATAATGATTTTGACTACCTATAGATTTTATAATAGATAAATTTATTCTAATATTAGATATTATGAATCTGTGATAAGGATGTTAAAGGTAAATTTCGTATTTTGTTTTTAACTATAATGTAGTGTATGACCTATATATACGTATATACTCATGTATATTTATATATAAGGGATAAAAGGCGGAATTGGGTTTATATATACATATATACATGTAAAAATATATAATATATGTCGGAAATCAAATTTAAAATTGTGTTATTATTTGCCGAAAAATGGTCAAAAACTTTAAGTCTTATCACGTCAATATTATGTTAAAGTAAATATTTGGTGCAAATTTTAAGTCGTCTCATCTATTATTATTTCCCAACTTATAAAACTTGTCGGTATTTTTCCTTTACGCTTAAGAAAACTACTGAAAAATATGATTATTTTATATATAATAATTTTCTAAAGGTACCAACTAGAATGACATTTTTGTACAATTTCTCTACACCAAAACTATTACCCCACTATAAAGGGTTGAGAAAGAATTCTACTTTTACCCGAAATGTGATTTCCAGAAAAACAAATTTAAGTAATTGTAAAACAAAAAGATTACTCTCTCTGCTCAGAATATCTAATTAACAATAATTATCAATTATTGATTCTGAGTATAAATTAAAAAGTATTATTTATTTTCATTGAATTTTCATAATTTTTTTGCGGTTTTAAGTTACTTATTTTGTATACCTACCTATATCATATATTTTCTATACACATATTTGGTGTTTGTATAGAATTTCAAGATATCATGTTACTTCATGATGAATAGAAATAATATAAAACTGAGAAACATTTACGTTTACGTTTACGTTATGCATAGTTAGAATTTTGTGGAAAAAATGCCGCTGAAAGAGGAGTTAAAAAAAATTACTCTATATACCAATGAAAAATTCCAAATTACGTCTATGTAGTCTAAAATAATGGTAAGGTTAATTAATTTTTCTTACGACCCAACTTAAATTAAAAATAGAAGTAAAGTACCTATATAAAAATATAAATTTTTGGAAGCTCAGACTTTCCACTTTAGCTCGTCCCCTTCTAGTTGCAAAGTTCTTCGTGGTCCAAAAGTAGGTGGCAACCAATGATCAATAGAAGTAAAGATCAAAACCAAATTAATAAATCATACCGATAAAAATGTACTTTTTACAAAAACCATGCCCAAATCGTTTTTTACTATAATTCATAATTATTTATAAGTAAATATATAACCAACCTTTTAGTTCTAATGCGTACAGTTGACTGTTGTTTCGACAATGTTTTATTCAGTTTACTAGCCGGTTTACCGCCGAAAAGGTTTAAAAATTTAGCCAAATGTCCATTGTTTTTTCGTAAAGCGACATCAAGGGGCGTCATTCGTTCTCCTTTAATTTTCATCACAGGGTTAATTGACGCTCCGTTATCTAGGACTATCTATATAAATTAATTTAAATAAAATGTTTCAATAAAAAATCAATAATTGTTACAACTAAACGTTTATTTCAGTTGAATAACCAATAATTATATACAAACGAGGAAATTAATGAATTATTATTACTTACAAATTACATTGGTTATATCTATCTTTAACTTCATTTATCTTCAATAATATACTACCTTACTCATTTCCAAATTGTTGTTAAGTGCAGCAATATGTAATGGTCGTTTACCGTCGTTGTCATAATAATCTACTGATTCAGGACGCAACGATATTAGCCAAAGGACTAGTTCTTTGCGACCCGATCTCATAGCGTCGTGTAATGGATAACCGCCTCTTAAGTTCCGTAACCATAAATTACCACCGTGTTCGGCCAAAAGTCTGACTGTTTCCAACTGACCTTTGAATGCGCCGCAATGTGCCGGCCTTAAACGAAAAATATTAACAGTTTAAATATAATACTTTATATATATACACGGACAGTTTTGTGAAATTTTCAACTCGAGTAAAGCTAAAGCTATAACTAATGAAGCTATAACTATATTTTATATACTACACCACCTTCGGTGTATTACCGATTTGATGCGTTTAATGTTTGACGATATCATGAACATGAAATTCAACTAATATTAAGGCCTTTCCACACTAAATACATCGGCATCCGTTGTGATGACGTACTTTTTTTTAATTATACATATTTCAATACGATAGTTCGCACACTGGATACGATGCGACAAAACCGGACATCCTCATGCGGTATGTCGACGTACAATATAAAATTGCTATCAATTGAATACGTTCATTGTCACTCTAAAATAATTTTGTATTTATACGGAGTAAAAATAATAATTTTCTGTTGTGTGTAGTAATAAAATATTTAGTGTCCTAACAAGTAGGTATTAACGATTGGCACTATTTTTTAACCCAAATTCGAAATGGGGGGTACTGGCATGTCTTCAACACCCCCTCCCCCGTACAAAGTACGAATAACTTCTTTGAGACGAGCACTAACGAACATTTTTTCTGCACTAACAAGCACTAACGATTGCCCGTGTTAAGACCTAAAATTCGAAATAAGGGGGAGGGGGGGTTCTGGTAACATGGACCTAAGAAAAATGTATAATTGAAGTAGAAAAAAAGTTAGTTTTAGAAAAGCCTACTTTGCGAGCATGCTAAATTCCCAGTTTCTAAACGTATTTTAAACAATAATCTAAAAATAAAAAACAATACGAATAATATCTATCTCCCCAGTAACAAAAGTTTAGAAACATATACAAATTTTAATTATGGAGAAGAAATATGGAAAGAAATAGCTGATCTTAAACTGACGGCAAATCTTGTTTATTTATTTTTATAATTAAAATTCAAATATAAATCACCATTTTCAATCATCGGAACTGTAGAAAACAATTTATACTGATCGAAATAATTATAATTTATAACTATAATACATAAAAAAAAAAAAAAATTTAGCTGACTGATAACCAATAAACGTGTGTACGTTGCGTCGAACGCATACTTTTAACGTAC
This sequence comes from Pemphigus obesinymphae, assembly GCA_025469235.1. Classification (NCBI taxonomy): domain Eukaryota; kingdom Metazoa; phylum Arthropoda; class Insecta; order Hemiptera; family Aphididae; genus Pemphigus; species Pemphigus obesinymphae. Next base: position 10,918 of record JAIPRL010006976.1, read on the forward strand.
CTAATCATTGTGCGTCGAAAACAACGTATTCAGTGTGGAAAGGTCTTTATTGATGTCAGAAGTTATCCGCGCGTTTTTTAAATGCCTTTCCAGAAAATACGATTAAAAAACCGGGTTCGATGTACACCGTGTTAATACATTCAGTAAAATTAATTCTCTAATTCTATCGTTCTTGATTTAAAGTTCATAAAAATAACTAATAAAAATAATAAAAAGTTAACAACTTTCGATGCGTTCTTTTTTCTCTTGTTATAAATGGGTTCTTACGTTCGTCCTTTTCCGTCCTGTCTGTCAGGATTAGCACCGTACTCTAATAGCATTTCGGTCGCGTCTGCATGTCCCAACGTCACTGCGTAGAACAGAGCCGAACAGCCGTTGTTGTCCACCGTATCTACTTCGCATCCGCACAACGTTATTAGCGCGTCCACGCATTCAACATGTCCCCGACTAGCCGCACAGTGTAATGCTATGTTTTTAATTATTATAAACATTACCTTAATATTTTATTACAAATATTATAAAATAATAATAATATTAATAATAATAATACGATTATAAATCATAGTTTGTTCAAAAGTTCACCAAAGTAACGTGACGCGTGACATGAAGATTGATGACTATAATGACAATTAGTGATTTAATAAGTAACGAACCATATGCGGGAAACATTGCATTTACGGATATTCTAGAAAATCCCTCAGGTTCGTCCACCGATCTAAAATGTCCGATTATAATATTATAATCATATCTATGTGTCATTCCCGAAATTCTGTCAATGATAACAGTGAAGTGTGCACTATAAATTTGCCACTTGTCATGTTATGCGTTATACATTGGTAGACATGGGGCCTAACTTATAATTGTTTAAAAAATCAAAGATCAAAGTACAAATTGAAAATTTAACTCGGTTTACTGATGAAAATGCTCCTAGTTCTTATCCAAACTCATCCGAACATCCCGATGTTTTCCCCTGAATTCTCGGTCTATTCAAATATTTTGGACAGTTTTTTTTTTTATATTCATATTGTTTCTTTGTACGTTGATTGTTTGTTTAGTAGGTAGTTGATTGTTTTTAAAATTAATAGAATATATATTTGTTTTAGCCCAAAGATTTAATTAAATAAAAAATAAAAAGTATTATCATCCTGGCTATATATGTCAAGGTACATTATTCAAATGTATTATTAATATACAATAATAAAATGTAATTTAATTTACCTGTCAGTCCATCTTTATCTTGCGATTCGACATTGGTTCCACCGTTTACCAAAGTTATAATAGCATCAGCGCTACCTAAAAAAAAAAATTGGGTAGATAATGAATAGAATAATTTTAAAATGTAGATTTAGTCTTCATTTGTCCAAATTCACATAGGTAGTCTTAAAATACTTGAATAATATTACATTTTAATCTTCTATAAGAATCAGTATCGATTAATATTGTAGGCGAAGATCTTAGTCAAATAAGTGAAATTAATAAATATAGCCTATATAGGTACTGGTAAATTATCCATATTCCTCATGTTTTAAATAAATCAACTAAACGTGGATTAACGAAAATATATTTTTGTAATCATCGCATCCTACTACAGTGATGGATTTGGGGAGGGACGCAGGGGGAAGGAGCTACTTTTCATTTTTTCATATTTAACAGTGTACCCCTTAATTTATTTATCAAGAAACGCAAAGAACGCAGTGTTTGTTTTAATTTTTATTAACATTTTTAAAAATTATAAATTTTTTTTAAAAAAATCGTAAAATTACGAAAACGAATGTTTTTTGTCCTTATCACATAATAGGTTATAGATAAAAATTATAATATAAAATGTTGAATATTTGATCTTATTAAATCATATTGGTATCATATAGGTAATAAATAATCCTCATTATCTGTGAATGGCTAAAGCTTAAAAGGATAGCGAAATCTTGGCGAAATCAATGCGACACCGATAAACTTGAGTTATTTTAAGTGGTTGTTTATATTTAATTTTATTAGTGGAATGGCGAATTGCGTTATACTTCTATATCATTGATCACTATAGGTAGTTTTTCTAAGTAAACAGAAAATCTATACCAAAAATGACCAAAAATTTTCATAAATCAGAAATTAATAATGTCAGAGATTTGATATGTACACATTATTTACAGAAACACTGATAAATTTGACGTTACACAAAATACAATTTTCAAAACTTTTTGACCACTTATCAGTAATTTATAAAAAAATTTCTTAAAAAATTATTTAAAAACTAAATTTCAGTTTACATCTATAACTTCCTTGATTATTCATTTAAAAAGAAAAGTATTCAATCATTTTGAAAGAGGAATGCTTAAACTATGCTATCTTGAAAATATATAACCCAACGTTGGTATAAAAAAAAAAAATGTTGTATTTTTCTATTCTATTCATGTTATATAATAATCTAAAATATTTTTAAAAATGTCCTCTGGATAAGAAATTTTGAGTAAGAGGTGTGGGGGACGAAGTCCTCCACAGCTTACTATTTCTCTAATATGCCCCGGAACTCTGATTTTTAACTAAGTTCAGAGTCCGTCTTTATTTTTTTTTTCAATTCAACCACTGTATCCTAGTTGATGTCCATCAAATAAATGATTGATACGTCAATATATGCATTATGCATATATACCTACCCTATATGACTATAATAATATTACTATAAAATATTATATTCACATGTTTAAAAAAAAAACACACAATTACTTATAAGTACTTTATATTACTACATCGTATACAGGGGCATGCTCACGGGGAGGATGAGGGTGTCATATCCCCAGTGGTCGAATTGGAAAAACAGAAGAAAGGGTGCCCATCAGGCTTTTAAAAAGTAAGCGTCCCCTTAAACTATATAATTCGTATACTGTAAAATATTATTAGTGGGGGAGCTGTCAAAATATTTCAAAATAGTATAGGAGCTCCATCCCCTGCGTACCCCCCCCCCAATTTGGGCACTGAATATCCCCCTTCCCCAATGGCTCTTTTAGATTCTGAGCAAAACGAGGAAACTAGTTGTTTACAATGATAAACATATATATATATATTTTTTTTTGTGTACAACTATTCGACCAGAAGACATGAACCAATCTGTACATGTGACCCCATTATCCGGTAGAAAATTTCATCTAGTTTGTATTTTAAATAAAACATTTTTATCCATTTTTGATCAACTCGGTAGGAAAAACTACCGAAAAAGACGATTTATGTACATTACCATCGGGCCTCTGCTCAAAATCGTTTTATTAAAATCAATGATTTATTATCGCGATATATAGCGATTTATAAATTTTTGGGAAAATATTCCCCTTGTTTAAAATTCTGAGCACGCCACTGACCGTATATATACGTATATACTATTAAAATGGAAATAAAATCATTAATCCTTTACCCGCACTGGCCGCCCACAAAATCGGCTGACGTCCATGTTTATCAGTGACGTTGACGTCAGCGGCATACGACAACAACAACTGTAACACGCGAACACCAACGTTACGCGCGTCACCAGACCGACATACTCCGCACATTTGAGCTGCATAATGTATAGCGTATCCGCCGTTCACATCGGCTGAATTGGCCCTTCCTCCGTGACTGAGCACTAACTCCAGTGCATTAACGTCGGCACAGACTGAAATGAAATATTTTTAAATAAAAATTATAAGTGAAAAATACAATAAAAACTTAACGGGATATGCGTCCTTTCAAAGGGGAACTCGAGGGAATATTTCAGATTTTCAACAGATCTCAAACCGGGCAAATAAATTTTTATTCGGGCCAATATATGTACCTATATTTTATGCGTAATGTGGATATATATATATTGTAATATGTATGGATCATTTTTTTAGTAAATTTTTTTCGGGAGCACGAAAACAAAAAAATTTTTACAATTCAAATACAATTTTTTTTTTTTTACATACATATGTATAATATGTATGTATAATATGTACATACATATGTATAACAGTAATATGGGAGAGCCATGAAAACTCGCAGAGTCGCCACTGGAGAAGGTATATGTATGTACTTCATTTCCCAACAAGTTATTAAAGGACCGGAATAAGCTGTCGAGCAATCGAGCGAATCTCGTAGGGCCGTTCAAATTTATTTACAAAATTACATGTACCTAAGAAGAAATTATCTACGAAATGACGATATACATGTTGGTGTATTATGGACCAGTAAAAAGTTAAATATCTAGTATTTTGTGCTAATCTATAAAGTTGATAGACCAATATATTTTTTTTTTTTAAATAATAATATTATGTAAGTACCTATATATTAAATTTTTATTTATTGTATTTTGGACTTTACTTGTTTTGTAATATATATATATAAGTAAATAAATAAATAGTGGGCCTATATCAATATGATATTAATACATTTGAGAAAATCATTTAAAATGATTGAATAAATTTCAAGATATCTGCAATATTTCGTTTTCAATCATTTTGAACGTGTACGTTTGGGTATTAAGTAGGTAACAGTTATCTACTAGAATATTTGTTCCTATTAATTCAAATGATATTTATTGATATTAGGTATATAGTTATTTTATTTTATTATTATTATTTATTACCTATATAATTTAATAATAATGTCACGTATTACGGGAGCACCAAGACAATGCACGAACCGCTACAAATTTACAAAATAGCACCGCGACTCCGCATAAGAAGTTTATTTTGACACTGCAACCCCTTAAAATAAATTTTTGTTTGATAACGTGAGTCCGCACGGGAATTTTTTTATGACCACCACATGGTATTACTATAGTACTACTGAAAATAATGTGTACATTTCTGATTTATTACAACTTTTGGTCATTTTTTATATCGATTTCCTGTTCATTTAAGAAAACTACCTACTGGGAAAATCGAAAATTGACTTCTTTAAAGTATCTGAAATCTTACACGCCCATTTAACTTCTTCTTAACCAAACTAGTCTTTACTAACTGACTTTAGTCATTCGTGGATAATGAAGATTATGTAGTACCTACCTATTATACCTATATGATTTAATAAGATCAACTATTAAACATTTTATATCGTGATTTTTATTTATAACTTATTATGCGATAAGAAAAAAAAAAACATTAGTTTTCGTAATTTCATTATTTTTAAAAAATGTTAAATAAAAATTAAAACGGACCCTGCGTTCCTTCATAAATAAATAAAGGGTTGTTACGTTGTTAAACATGAAAAATATAAAGATTAGCTCCGTCCCCCTGCGTTCCTCACCAAATCCACCACAGTATGTATCTATGTATACAACAATAATAAAAATTACAATTACAATTACAATTAGGTACTTGTGTGTTTAATACACTAACCAATATATTGGTATAAATCATATTGATACATATATACAGGTACATCTTATAAATTATAGATACGCATAAGAAATAATATAATAACAATGCAATTTAAATGCATATTGCATAATATAGTAAATTATATATTTTTTTATACAGTTATACCTAATGGATACCTATTATGTATTATCTATCTAAAAACGAATAATTATGTATGGATTATATGCACGAGATGTTTTTGAAATTAGGTCAATATACTATATAGATTTCTTGAAAATTTACTTATATATTTATTTATTTTTAGTTTTACCATAATTTACTCGTACTACATCTAGATGTTATTTATACCTATATATATATATATATAAACACCTATAGGCTATAGGTATATAACCCTACCTCCTGATGATGATATACCACGCAACATGTTATACATTATTGAAAAGCTATTGATTTTAAACTGACCGTAATATAAATGTTAATATGTATGTTAATACTTATCGATGACCTAGTAAGAAGGTATAAAAATGCATTGACTGCACTGAAAACAACAAATAAAATATCAAACCAACATTTAAAATTATTAAATGTATGATAAAATTTGTTGTTTTTAACATATTATAACATATAAAAAAGATTAATTTACATAAAAATCATGAGTCATATAGATGATAGATGATATGATTATCGAAATAAGCTAAACGTTTAAACTTTTATCTAACTATTATCTAATAAGTTTATTTACGGTATTTGTTAAATATAATACATTAATACTATATTAAATAATATGTATTATCTGACAAAGACCAATCACGAAAATATTTCATATGAACTTTGTATTATAATTAAGTATACCTAATTATAACTATAACTATACTTATATAATATAAATACCTATAAGTATTTTTACATATTTAAATATATGCAAGTTGTAAACTATATATTATAATATATATTGTATATATTATAAACAAAAAATATAAAAAGTATATAATAATAAATATATAGTGATGTATTGATTATGATGCAACATGATATGAAACACTATAAAAACAAGGAACCCCCAAAAATTATTTCCATAGGAATTCCAATTTACCATCAATCCATAATTGAACTAACATTTCACATCAACATTATTACTTCTATATAGGTTCAACTGTTCAAGATTTTAATGTTCAAGTTATAAGGGATGTATATAGGAAATTTTTGAATATGATCAGTTTTGTATTGTCGTCGTATGATAAGTAAACTATCGTTAGTGTATGTATCCCATAGGCTACCACTGTGTGACAAAATTAAGGGTACTTAAAATTTTTCGATTTTAATTTTGAAAATATATTAAGATTCAGTAGATTCTTTACTTATGTATTATGTTCCATTGCCATATGATAAAGGTATGCTAAGTAGTAAATTTTCAAAAATGAAAGCTCCTTTTTTTAATTTTTTTAGCAAAATATAAAATTCTGTTTCAAACATTATCTAGTTAAAAATTTACATAATCTTAATATATTTTCAGATTTAAAATCGGAAAATTCTAAGTAGCCAAAACTGTATCAGGCTTTTAGGTCGAAATCAATGAAATAGTACATCACTTTCAACCGCCTTAATGAAAAAATATTATCAAAAGAAACCAGTTGACGTAAGTTAAAAATCAGATCTGTTATGAAACTGCTCATTCGACACTAATGAATTCAGAAAATATATACATAAAAGTAAATACTAAATATGTAATATAATTTCGATGTCACATATTTATTTATTTAGCTATATTTATTTATTTTATTTCAAGAAAATCAATTTATTAAAAAAAAATAACATACATATTTTACAAAATTAAATAAAGTAAGAAATGTTTTGATAATTGAACCGTTTATCTTATAATAGCGTTATTGTTGAACAATCCTTATTACGGGCATGTACCTAATGATTATAAAATAAATTAATACATTTTATACATGTACCTAAACCTATTAAAAATGATTATATATTATTATAAACTATAGTTGTATTGTATTTTAAATATAAATAAAGAAGAATAATGAACATAAAAGTTATTTCATAGTCACGCGACACAACACTGAATAAGTATACTTGTACGCGTAGCATTTTGGCTCATAATCTTGAAAATTTCATTCGCCCTTAGCCATTGAGTCTATTTTGTTTTTGTCAGCTAAAAAACTGTTTTATTGCAAATTCTAAGACATATAGTTTTGAAATATAAATCGATGGGATCCTCCTCTGAAAGATACCTTCTTAAGGCAGGTACAATTTATTGTAGGTCATTTCGTGACTATCGGCCATAATATTTTATACATCTAAATTTAAAAACGAAATTTGACATTTTAAATTCTGATATATACATGAGTTGTGCATTTACATGACAGTTATTAAACTAATATTGTACAGAATACTTAAAAAATTGTCCTCCATTCGGTTCTCGCGGATAGGATAATGTATGTATAGTATTAATTTAGATTTTTAATCAAAAATAAATTATTATATTTGAGAAACGATTCTGAGCAAAGTTCGGTAAAGGTAAAATTATTTTCCAATTTATTTAATAATTTTCTGTTCTTAAGGAAACTGCTAAAAAATTCGAAAAATTACCAACTATAATGAAATTTCAACTATTAGATAAGTACTCTTTATCTGAAAGCTCCTACTTGACTCATTCTATCCGAAATAGTGCACACATATAAAAAACCCATCAATATAAAACTCATACAAAAATGTATTTTCTTTTAGTAACTATATGTAAACATAGTTGTAATTATGGACTTAATTATTACACCCTATTATTACAAACATAAATTGTAGACTTAAGACTGATTAACTTAAAAATTAATTAAATGAAAATTTTAACTAATATTAATTATTAAATCTATGAACTCTAAAAAAAAAAAAATAATGAATTCGAAAATCATCATAGAAATACAAAGTAAAAGTGTAAATTAATTGTTCAACCCTTTCAAAAATATACCCGAGTCACTATAGTCTGTAATTATAAAATTATGATTATGACAAATAGGTGCATTTTAGTTTTTAATTATATACCTACATAATAGGTAGAGGTACCTATCGCGAAAATTCATCAACATAATACATGAACCTAATAATATATCGTAATATTCATATTTCACACCGAGTTCTTTTGAATTTTACAATTTCTAAAATCGTAGTACCTACCCAATAAGAAATCAAGAACACTATACCTGTAATGATATATTGATATTTATATTATAGGAAAAACGTTTTTTCAATTTATATGTAAGATACATTCTACCATTGGTCATTGATGATAATAATTGTATAGGTATAATGATAATGGATTTCTACACGAGTTTTTAAAAATGTACGGATGTGAAAATGTAAAAATGCGTGCAACCCCAATTGTCTGTTATTAAACTACGTTTTTTTTTTTTTTTTTTTTTTTTTTGTGTATACACACATAGTCACTATACTGCAGACTATGATGATGATTAAACGTTTTTAATCATGTTGATAAGATAAAAATAAATTCAATACCTGTTGCCCAATGCACGGTCGAGTGTCCTTCGGCGTCGCGTTTATTTGGGTCCGCCTGGCCGGACACGAGCAAGAGTCGAACTAGTGGCAAGTTACCGGCGATTACGGCCAAATGTAAGGCGGTGTGACCATCGTCATCTGGTATATCCACTATAGATGGGTCTGCTTCCAAAAGCAATTTGGCACAATCGGCATCTTCCTCGTCGTTTTCCGCACAATAATGAAGTGCGGTCTTGAAAACGGCATCCCGTTCGATCACCGACAACGGCTGTTCACAAAAAGAAAACGCGTATTATTTCCGGTGATCGACGTGCAGAGGGTACACGGTTTGAAGAATGTCATCCCCCCCTGAATTTTTTCATCGGCATTCCGGGGGACTTGTGCTCATTTGGTTCAAAGGTTCGAACCATGATGCATCCATTTTAATCCATATATAATTGCTTTTAAAACTATAATATTAATATTTATTTGACCGGGCAATTTAACGTACGTATAGCATTTACAGAAAAAATTACAAAATTTTATATACAGTGTACAAGTGTATATGTAGTGGCCAATGAATTATGCAACTAAATCAGGAGGTTTTGTTAAAGTTACGTAGAATTCAATACCCAGGGTAACTACTGCCAAAAAAAGTAGAGTGAGTGGAACATAAAAATAGGAGCGTGGTCTCTAGACTGGTGAGAAGGTACACGGAATTTTATGCTAGAAAGGAGAACTGAAATATCAATGATGCCATTAAAGAGAGAGGAAACAAAGTTAATATCACAGACGAAACGGTGGGCTGAAAGGGTTGAAATCAGGGGCGTCATTTGAGAGATCCGAGTTATACTTTTTCAACCCTATTTATTTTTTACATGTGTCAGTGGCCCACGTCAAGTATTATAATTGCGCCGATTGTAAAAATTTTAAATGATAATAATCAGTCCATCGCATTGCCTACAATGGGCAACTGACTACTCATATACGTAAATTAATTTTTTTATGTTTATTTTTAAAAAAAGGCTATCAAGAATTTTAGGAGATATTTTACATTAAAAATGACCGGGTTTAACGAAAAATTGACCAGCTCAAATGTTTGTATCCTTATTTAAAAACTGAAATAACACCTCAGATTGAAATGTTCAGAGATCAACTAACGAGAGAGTAGTCATACATTGGATGCTTGATTTAAAAAATAAATAAATAGGCGGCCTAGAAAGGAACTGGTTCTGAACCCGTCCAATTCTCAACTGATTCTTTGTCAAATAAGGACACCAAACAACTACACCATATTCTTGTGTTGAACGGAGAAAGTAGAAAGAGCAAAGGCTTCTGGGAAAAGTAAACATTCTAGAAATCCGCTTTAAAAACTCTAAAATTATGAGAACATTGCTAATAGTAGTAATGTTTACCTATGTGATGCTCAAAACTTAAAAGTGGTGAGTAAAAATTCCAAGATATTTATAGAGAAACACATGCTCAATAGGAATGTCTGAGAGACGATAAGCGAAGTATGACTCTTGTAAAGGACATAACATGACATTATTATTGAGGTTGAGAGAAAGACTAAGGTGTTGAGCACAGGAAGATAAGATGTTAAGTTCAGACTGAAGACGGAGGCCACTATCTAATGAATCAATTTTCAAATAGATTTTTATTTTTATGTCGTCAACAAACAGGAGGAACTTGGCATTAGTGATCCATTTATTTAGTGAATTAACAAATAATATTAATATTTATTTACAACAATATAAATCGGAAAAATTATTTAAATATACACGATGAGTAAGTGAATAACTAAAATATAAATAATTCAAATAGGTAGGTACATTAAAAAAATAAAAAATAAAAATAATCACTTCAAGCGTCATCCAGATCAGTTAAAGCCGTTTTGTTAGAATTATTATTACAAAGAACTTTTCAAACATTTGTATGAACATATAAATATATAGTTTAGAGGACTTTAGAAACCTATATATAATTACTAGAGAAAAACGTACTTACTGCAGGGATATCAAGTATTGGCTTTTGACTATGTACCTACAATATTAATGACGATTTTTCAGTAAAAAATTATTCTACGAATTACGAATACATATTTATTGTTGAATGTATTTTTTTATATTTATGAGTATGTAGGTAATATTTATGTTTTCAAATTTAGAAAAATAATAAATATATTAAATTGATTTTAATAATTTATTTATAGGTACTTACTCGAATATTAATATTATAAGTACTTGAATTTTATAATTATTACTTTAATTTTCACCTCACAAACTTTAATATTGATTACGATTTTTTTTTTATCGAGAATTTGAATGGGGGATTTTAATTTCATGTTAGTTGGCCATAAAAGTTTTCTAAGCACCTAATATGAATACCAACCTTGCATTTCCCTTCCTCCCAATTCCCATAATCACTTTTACAGTTCTACCACTGATTATTTCGTATCCACTAACTCGATAAATGTACAATACAGCAGGTGGTATAATTACTATAATAATACAAATATCACAGTGTTTTATACTGTTATCTTACCTTAGTAAGTATATTATTTAACGATGTTTATACGCCCTAAATGTGAAATTTCCCTTTTTATGAACTGGACTACGATCTACGATAAACACTGCTCAATTCGTAAACCATGAATTATTTTAGTTGTTACCTAATCTTAAAACTATAGGTATACCTACTCACTCTTTATTTACTTGTATTTCAACTAGTAAACTTTTAACTTTTGTGTATAGCCATGGTTTTGAATAGAAGGTCTAGAAAACATTTTACAAAAATATCTATTTGTACCTATTACCTTTATAGTTTTTCTTTATACTAAACATTTTTTTAGACCTTATGAGTTTTGAGGTTTCACTAATAGGTACATTAATATTTTTAATATGGAAATGGCTGTAAATAGTATAGATACCTATACATACCATTAATTATGAGTTATTAGCATTATTTACTATATTATTTACTTTTTCTTCTATGATGAGTTTGACTTGTTCGGATCGTCCATACATGCACGCTTTCATCAAAGGCGATAAATATTTCTCACTGAAAACATGTGTTGGTGACCCGTCGAAATATACTCTCTTTCGGAATTCAGTCGTAGTGTTGGTTCGTAAAGTAGTCATAATAAAATGTTATTATGTGAACCTTAAAAAGATTTTAATTTACATAGTTAATTATTAAACTGCATTAAATATTTATTCACAATTTGTTATTTGTAGCACCTTACTGTAAAGGTTTAGTACAAACCTATACTATACCATAAATTATAACTATTTTTATGGCTAAATAAATTTTAAAAATCATTTGACCGAAATTATTATTTAAATTAATTGGTATGATTTTTGATGTAATTGTAATTTAGAAAAGTTAGGTTAATTAGGTATTTCATTTTAAAAAGCCATTTTGACATTAGCGTATAAACAAAATGTATGTAGTAAACAATATTTTTAATATTTTTTTATCGAATTCCATTTTATCAACAACTCTTTTTATTTATACTGTGAAAACGTAATGCTTATATACCTATAATGTTAACTCTCGACTATAAAATATTCAAAGAAAACAAACTATTGACGAAAAAAATATAGTAAGGGAGGTACATTAAAAGACGGAATACAGGTAGGTAGGTACTTTATTTGCAAAGGCTATATACATTTTGAAATGTTTATTATATGGACATTTATATACGACCTTGTCTCGTGAGTATTTGGAAATCGATTATGCACGCAAAAGTTTACCTATAATTTTATTCGGACACATAATGCCACAGTAATAAACGCATTATTCAAGTCTTGAGGTCGAGGTCGAGTATTTTCGACCCAATTACCATCTTAATATTATTCGGCTGGCCAAAGGTCATTCTTTTTTATTACCATATAATTCGCGTGCAAAAGTACTTGTGATGTTATCCTGACTGGCCATATACTGCAGCCATAGGTTTTTATAATATCTTATGTAGCATTAACCCTATTTTATAATCGTCTATATTTTAGACATTTCCTCGCATCTATGATTTTTATGAGCTGACCTCGTTGTGTCCTAAAAAAAAAAAAAGCACCCTTTTAAATCTCACGGTACAATATCATATATAAATAACATTTGATTTAATGTAATGCATATTTTTTTTTTAACAAGGTGCTTCTATTATTTTTATTTCCCTGAACTAAAACACTTGTACTACACGCACTACAATATAAACAATGCAATACAGTAAATTATGTACGTATAATACATGTCATAATACACCCACTGTACGCAATATTTTTAATATATTTATACACTCATTATACCTATTATGTGCCACACAATAATATGATATGAATCAATTAAACATCTAAACATACACGTGGAAAACGTAAAAAATAATATATTGTTCTTTTGCACAACGGTACAATTTATATACTAATTTTACTGTATACACAATAGCTTTTATCTATTTATTTACTACGGATTAACGGGCTGAGCCCTTTTTACCTACAGGTACATTTAGAAAACTTGCATATAATATAATATACCTATCAAATTGACTACAGAAACTACAACAATTATTAAAACGAAAAAAAGGAGTGCATCAGGGCAATAGACATTAAACGTCCAATTAGAGGCTCATTTTTCATGTAATTTGTGGAGGTCAGTGGAATAGGGTAGGGGACACCAGACCCAAAAGACCGTTGAGGAACTTTAAAATTAATTAAGGAAAGGAGAGCAGGTGAATCTATTTTACCGGACGATAAATTACTAAGAAACTTAAGGTTAATCATGCGCCTGCACTCAGCCAAGGATTTCAAGTCCAAGCTGTAGAGCTACAGAGGATTACTCGTGAGGTAAATGCACAGTATCCAAGATAACCCCAGCAAATGTAAAAGACCTACGTTGAACCCGTTTTAACTGAAGCGATAAGCCTACTGTATGGTGAATCACAAGGATTGCCAACTGTCCTGCATTGAGCAGGACAGTCCTACATTTCCTTCGTCCGAAAACGCTTTACACTTTATGTAGGACAATCCTACATTTCAATACGTCATAAACCTTTTAGGGTATATGAAAAACCACCTTTTTAAATTTTTTCATTTTAATTGAGTTTTATAATACAAAACTAATAAAAGAAGTAGGTACTTACATTATACTGTACTATTTGTAGGTATATTATAATATTTTATTTTTATTTAAACTTGTTTCTGATTATGTTAATTATTATTATCAATTATCACGCATTATCGCTATATAATGTTATCGTAATATCCCTGGGGTGCGTTCGAAAACTCTACTCTAGTTAACTCGAGTTAACTATAGTCTATTTCGTGTCGTTCGAGAAATCAGTGTTAACTCTAAGGTTACCGTTCGAAAACCTAGTGTTGTTCACTGGAGTTAACTCTTGTTACCCAAAAGAAATCGCTAGGTTCTTTTAACTCTACTGATAATT
>JAIPRL010006977.1:0-25179 GCA_025469235.1 Pemphigus obesinymphae
TAAGTTTTGGTTTTGATCTTAGGATTTCAAAACATTTATATAATATTGTATGGAGCCAACCTAGTAAATATACCAAAATTCTATTCAATCAGCCCAATAGAATGGAAAGTCAAGAATTCAGGGTCAGGTTAGTAAATAAGATAGTTTTATGATATCCTTGATTCAGTGGTCGTATTTTTAGCAACTTTTTTGATCCTCTGTTATATCTCGTTGTGGATACTGATTCAGCATATGTATATAAAGATATATTATTATATATATCTTTTGCTTTTAACACCTGATCGAGAAGATAAATGTCTCATACATTTCGCTTGAATATTTTGGGATCTATTCTAGATTGTTGTTTATTCTTCGCCCAATATTTCTATAAAAACGAGTTTTGTACTTTACTTTGTTCTTACCTTTTGTTGATAAGCATATTATACGCATCGAGGTTGGCAATGTCCAACATAAAAATTAATGCAAGCCACCATTTATTTTGTTTTGTCTATGTCGTGCGCAAGGGGAAATCGCTCTCATCGAGCTTTTGCTTTAGCCTTATACTTATACTTATACCTTTGTATAGTAAAAGAATTTTTTTCGAAATTTGTCTCCTTCCTTAGTGAGCGACAAAACCACTCCAATAACTTGGTCCATGACATTACGAATAAGATTAGTCGAAGACACACATCACATAAAAGATAAGCAACATTTTCCTAACGTAAAAATGTATATGAATAAATATGGAGACCCCGGGTACCTGTACCATTAGTCATTGATGTAATGGTGGATATGTTTGGTTGTTGACAAAATAATTAATAAAACCACAAGAATTTTTACTCGGAGAGTTGAAGACAATATTCAGATGATAATCAGGTATTCAGGTCACTGTTATTTTTATAGTATATTTTATTTACTACTATATAACTATGTAGATACTCTCTCTCTCTCTCTCTCTCTCTCTGTGTAATAGTGAACTTCACGCACTCTCATGATAGATACTATAGCATTTCACTATCACTGTGTAGATCCAACTTATCACATACGAAATTTGATTGAATACAATTTGGCATTTTGCAAAACATAAACTCACTACGGATTCGTTAATTTGGATGTCAAAGTTCTTAATAGTTCAAACTATAATTTAATTATAATACAATTTATGTGGAGTCTCCTAGAGATAATTTTGTGAGTAGTATTTTTGTATGTAAATTAATTTTTAATGTACCTCATAGCTTTATGTACAAGTTTTTTTTTTTGGAAATACATGGTTGTAAGTTCGGTGACTCAATCTAGGTAATATAGTTCCTTCTTATTTTTTTTTTTTTTTTTTGGATTTTCGTTTACATACTCACTTCATTTCGGGAATCTGACAAGCAGAACGGCCATACTGGACCCGAACGGGAACCTTGTAACCACGGCCATAGGGTTCGCCGATTCCTACGACTATGCAATCCAATTCTACGTCATCTTTGAACGTTTTTTTTGACAATTTTATAAAATGGTCGGAATGATGAAACGGTTTCTCCAGCTGCACTCGAAATGGTTTTAATGGGTTTCGCACATAGTTTCAGTTCCTAAACAATCCGTATGTTCCGAAAAATATTAATATGATCCAACGGGTCCAAAGGACAAAACGTATATTTGTTTTAAACTAGAGATGAGCTATATTATTAATCTATATCATCGAATGACTCAACACGAGTATCCGATTTCATGAGGTTCATGAGTACCTACATAAAGAGTGATAACGACTTACACGTTTGAAGCCCGGGCTAATATATATATATCATATTGACATTAATTAATAACATTGACTTTATTATGAAGTACTGAAAACATATTTTTTTTATCAGCCATCTCTAATCTAATGTAAATTGAAATATTAAATTTAGGAACATACGGATAACATTGTCACGCTTACCTTTATTAGCGACAAGTCGCCCATGCGTTTCGCACTATCGTACGAAGGATGTACATAACCGTTCACGGTCAAACGGAACTCGAGTGCATTCGCGGACACCCACCGATACACCTGAAAACGAATGTTATTATCAGTAACGATGACGTTATCACTTATATGGTAATATGGTATACAACGGCTTACACTACTAAATTGGACACTCTTTGGTGGACATACATGTTCCGCCATTTTTAAAAAGGTATTAATGTTGTTGTTGGGAAGAACACATTTTTTGAGATAAATGATTTATTATTGTTGGTCACAGAAAATATGCAATGTTATTGGTTGTACGTTGTACCCAACTTAATTATACCATTATTTAATTTTATCGTGCAAATTCTGACTGACAGTGTAAATATCACGTAATATTCGTTTTCATTGAAAAGACTATTCTGGGCTACTTTTTCAAAATTTCGGTCCTACCTACATTTTCGGGTTGTTATATAAGAACTCATGTAATTTCTTATCAGTGTACATTTATTTAATTTAGAACATATACATGTACTATGTAGGTTGATATACTAATGGAATAATTAAGTCCCATAACTAATTTAACTTATCAGAAACCATTCAACAATGAGTCTAGGATCGTCTGATGTAGATTAAGCACATTTTTAGGTTCCAAAGATCATGCATTAACTGTTGGTTTATACATGCTAAAATGAATGATAATAGTGAAAATATCTATATATTTTTGATAAATTTCTATAACTTTCGTGACTCGCAAAATACTTTTCCACTATTATTTTGAAACCTTTAATTGTCTAAGTATCTACAGGAGCCACTGTCTCCAAGTACCGCTAGAGAGAGTAACTAGTAAGTTATAGGCGGTTATTGATCATTCTACGATTAGATTTTAGTCTATAATAATTCTTGGTCAGCATGCCACCTTATATATTTATTTTTTTTTGGAGGGGGCGGGAAATAAATAATTATAATAATATAAGAATAATTATTAGAAACGACAAAAACTACTTCATTTTATTCAACCGTAATGACAATAAACACAATATGAAATGAAAATGTATCAATTATTTCAAAATTAACTTAACTGAATTTTAATTAAAAGTAACTCGTTATTAAAAAATTAATATAGGCAAAAATAAATTCATTAAACAAAAAAAGTTAAGTTAACCTCGTTTATGCCCAGTATTGGAAATGAAAAAATGAGTTTCACTTGAATAGCAAGATAATAACGGAAACTTTTGATAATTTTCAAATTTTTTTAAATTTTTTAATTAAAAAGCATCACAATACAATAAACAAATACATCCAATTAAAAATGTTTCTGAAAATACAAAAACTTTTTTTCTGGCATAGGTTACATATTTTAAATATGTTATAGTATTTTTATTGTTTGATATGTAATATAAATAATATGATGTAAAATAATTAGCATATTACATTAATGATTCATTAAAACAAACACAATAATTACGATTTTAATATTTATATATGATTACTTGTGGAAGTACTACAGTATTTCGGAAAAACAAGAACGGGTCTGTGTTTTGCACTGAAGATGGAAACTTTGTTTCCGAAATACTTTATTCGCTTACAATAAAAAGTAAATTTTCGGGGATTTGGGTTTTGTTTTATTTTAAATTTAAACAATAATTACCATACATTTTAAATTTTATTTGGCGCAATTACAGAAGTAGGCATAAAAGTCCTAATCGACTTCTGCTATTCAAAAAAGTGAATGTAAATACATAAAAAAAATCATTATATATCCTAACCTAACCTAACTGCTCTTCTCATTAGGATGTCAGTAATTTTATCTCGCTCTTTACTCACCTTGATTCCGGCTTTAAAACGTGACGTACAATGTGCCGACGATAAGACAAAAACCGAGGAGATCAGAGTTCCGGTGCAAACGGTCAGGTTGTCATCAGCTATGTTCGAAGTCGTCAGGCCTACTAAGAATGGAAATTCGAGATTTACGTTGTTCGACAGCTCTTCCTCCAGGTCGTATTCAATCAATTCTATGATCACGACCTTGGTCAACAAAAAAAAGCATGTTATTATTAAAACGAGCATATTATTGTTTTAGACAATTTTAGTATTGTCAAAATTCAATTTTCCCATACAACGTTTGTTTGTATGGGAAACAACCGATTGCTGTGCAACACGAAACGTTCGACTAACCGGCTGTTTGGCGACACATTTTGGCTTTGATCGGTATATTAACATTATTTATAATGTGTTTTTTTTTTTTTTAATAATAAGCTGAAATTATATCTATATATTATATAATAAATAATAACCGAACATGTCAAAAAATGTATTTTTTAGTCATCTCATCGAAATGTGTGATCACCAATGAGAAATCGAAGTTTTGATTGGTTCGAACGTATGCAAATCGCTTTCTTTATTTAACTTTAAATTTAATATATAGATTTTTCTTATCTTTGCCGTTGTTTTCTAATGTTTTTTTTTTTTTACTACATATAATACGTATAATCAAGTTAAATACTGAATTTTCTTATCAATGAATTAAAAAAAAAAAAAAAAACGACTACCTGTGATATTTCATATAGGTAGGATATGATTTTGAAACATATCTAACGATCTTCAAATCGAGATACACCGATGATTCACCGTTAAATTCTAAATTATTTGTAAATTTATATATTTTAAAAAAATTTTAGTTACGGTAAAATATTAATTTTTATGCGACATCAGATCTATATGTGGTAGATTCACCACTTCATGTTTGACATTTTTTTGCAGAGTATAGTATAATATAACAAGTTTGCATACTTTGTAATATTATAATATTGTTTTAAAATATAATATTACAGATTATGTTGGTGTTTGTGGGGATAAAGTATAATAAGCACGTGGAATATGAAAATGTTTGTAAAAAACCATTTAAAGTTCATTCTAAAATAACAAATATTCACGAATGTGGAAATTTCAAATATCCAATCTTTGAACGTTTCTAAGTCAAACATATGAATAGTGCAATAGCTTCTATGGGTGCGTGAAATTGTTCTTCTAAATCTATGTAATAAATTTCAAATTAATTAAAAGCAATTTTGGAATTTGTAAATAACTAAAGAAAACTCTAAGTATAAAAATTCGGACTGAATATACGAATATATTACAGCGATTTAGTGTATAGTATAATATTGTAAACTTTCACACTTTGATAACCCCCCCCCCCCGCCCAGTATTGTAGATGTTATATTAATATATGAATTATTTAAATTAAAAACAAATCATCACATTTGAAGAACGATATGGGGTAAATGTCGTTTATTTAACAATAAGAACAGGACATGTCTATAGATACAAATCAACGGAATCGGATCAAAATCGTGATTTCGTGGGAATAATATTATATTAAAATCAATCATATAATCTTTGTTTTATCACATCACAATCAAATTAGAATTAATAAAGTAGAATTCCACCATAAAAACTTTCTATGCTAATGGCATCTAAAGAAAACCCAACACAATTTTTACACCAACACTCGTTAAAAATAAATACCATCAAACACGAAAAATTACTTAAATACTCTTATAATAATCAGATATATAATTTTCCAATATTCAAAATACTTAAATAGAGATAAGCACAATATTTATCACCTCTTGTCTAATAAAAACTCAAAATCAATTAAATAATTAAGTGCGGAGGTAGTAGAAATTTCAACATTATTTTCTTTAACCAAAAATTCAGATTTTATCAACAAAACCCTCCCAAACCTAAAAAAAAAAAAAAAATATTAAAGGCTCGAGATTGTGCATAATTAAAACCTGGACCAAATCAACACTGATCGTTATACAAGGAACATTAAATCGTAATCGTGAAAACACCCTCTTCACTATCTTCAGTAATTATTTTTCCTGTACATATTACATTTTTATAATAACTGCGGTGTATGCAAATATTACATAATTGATTTTTTATTATAAAAAATATTTGATTAGATTATTTATTACAATTTTTATATTTTATGATTTATAATACCTATCTGTATATTTTTCAAACTTGAACACACGAAATAAATTGATCAAATATTATAAAAGTTCTTTGATTATTCAAATTCAGACTTTATATCAATATGTGATTTTGAAATTTGATGGTTAAGCAATGTACAATAATTAATCTGTTTTCTTTTATATACAATATTTGTCCTTATTAATATATGACCCTCTTGACATTTTTAGGCATTTTTTAATGTCCACTCGAAAACCAAAATTAAACTTTAATTGATTCGATGTGATTGAATTAATATCGATGATATAAATATATATACTTTATACCAGATACCTAACACAGACAGGATATCCGCTATGAAAACTGTATAGGTTTGTTAATTTGTAATTACATTCACGTTTTAATATTTTTAAAATGTATTTTACCCGTATAATTTTTTTACACAGAATTTTTACCATTTTTAAGAAACATATTTCAATATCTTAGATTTCAGTTTTAATATAGGAATTCAGTAATTTTTCTGGGTTTGAGTTTTAAATTGAAACAGGGTTCTATTTTTCGGTTTCGGGATAGATACGATTATATATCGAATTTCGGATTTTAAGTAGGTAAGAAAATGAGCATATGTTTTTGGGAGGTTTCAGATATGAAAACATTTATGAAATTTTTAATAATTCGAACAAATTAAAAACAATTTAAATTATATAAAATGTGTTAAGTACAATATATATATATATATATATATTTATGTTATAAGTATATTTATGAGCTATTACCAAAACTGCATACTTTGGTAATATGAACGGAAAACATCAAAGGCTTATATCCAGTTACATAATTTTTAACAAATATAGTACAAAACTGCATACTCAAAAAAAATATTTATATAATGTACCGCGGAAATTTTACCAAATCAATAATGTGCGTATTTAGCCCAAAACGTTTTTATTGAAAGTGGTAATATCGAGGTAAAATTATGTGCAGATTTAATCAATTTGTTCCAATATAATTAAAAAGTGTACAGTTTTGAAAACAACGCTTTAAAAAAAAAATTATATTTTCAAAAATATAAAATAAGTATGTATCTATTTAATTTTCATAGTGGTGTTAAAAGATTTATCATTTAACTTTGTACATTTCAACTTCTCAACTTTTTGAAAACTTTACTTTATGATTTGTGTATATATTTAGTATCGTTTGATTCTATTGTCTCTGTAGATGATTAACTCTTCAATAATAATGCAAATTAGGTTATTTTAATCTCAAAATATAGTGCAATTTCTATCAAAAGATAGGTATTAATAATAATTGAACATAGAAATAATACTCTTTCGACCATTTGTGATGTAGACTCTTTTGGTTTTAGTTTTGGTTTTACGGTCAATATTCCTCTCGACTCCGAATGATCAAATTTTCAAAAATTGAAAGATCATTATTGGATATTGAGTAGGTACCCAACAATATTTTATAAACGATTTTGTGTTTTTACCACGGTTTCGATTTCTTTTGGATTACGATAGGGTTTCAACCAGCAGTTTCTACGCCATGTTTTTAGGGGATATCATCCGATAATGTGAATTTTCTGTAAATTTAAAGAGCTGTTTACATCGGCATGATTAAATACCGTTATTGATTTTAGACCATTTGACAATAGAACGAAATTGTGTTTCGAAAACGCTGAACCGAAAACAAATTAAAATAAGGGGACAACCCACCTTAACTGATGGAAGTTTAGAATCGCTATTGCAGCAATAATATGTGTGATCTCTCGTTTTTAAATTATATGTACTATAAAGCTTTATTTTAAATTGTACAAACGACAAGGTCGTTTAAATTTCATATTATAGGACCGGTTTCAAGTACACTTGTTTTCTATACACGTGTATATATATATATATATATATATAATATGTTTGGTTTGAATTTTGATTGGCCTTGTCCGTTTTATACGATTTAATAGTAATTAATTTTTATAGAATTATAACCGCTAGTCGTCGTCATTATAATGTATATGTACGACGCATGTCCAGATCGTATATTTTGCACGTTTTAAAACCATGTATAGGATAATATTCGTTTTTTTTAAATTTTTTTTCGTGGAAAACCGATAATCCGTTGGGTTTTTGTTTATTTTCAAATATAATTTTAAACAAAGTAGTTCGACAAACTTCTTGCTCGCCACTCAAACCGTAAAATTTTAGCACAAAAAAAGTGTTATATTCTATAGGGTCCGTATTCGTGTCGAATTTTTGGCATGTATACCTACATATTAGAGCTATAATAATGGTGCGTTCAGTTAAGAAAATCCGAAAAAGATTAAACGTTTTAAAATTCAGCTCTTCCAATATCATAATAGAATCCCCTTCCTCGAAAGGATTGGCCAATGTGTAAACTATTAAACACATTGAGTATACGTGATTTCATTACATTTTCAACTCGTTAGGTGTGTGTTTTTATGATGAAAATATTTGGTTTGCTTAATACACCGAATATAAAATTTGGATGCATGATTATTGAAAAGTATAAATATTAAATATGCATTAGCCCTTTTGTTAAAAATCTATAGAATAATGCTATAAAAAGAGCACTGTCCCATGAAAAGAAGTAGGTCTGAGCGCCGTAATATTATAGCACAGCGATATTTTTGTAATTTTCCAACTCCATATCGGTAGATTGTTTAATGTTTTTCTGAGTTTTTAGTCCTCCGACTTATTTTATATTCTTTTTTTTTAAATAAAACCGTACAAGATTTTGGGTGTGCCTACCGTATATATTTAATATTTCGGTAACAAACATAATTTATAGGTACAAATCACTTATTTTATTAATAAACTGTATAAACAAACATATAGGTTAGTTTATAATATTTATATATGTGTGTATTCGAAAAAATTATTCTCAATAATCTATATGATTTTATACTCGGAAATTTCACGTACAATCTTTAGGTTATTCGGTAGACTTTTCATTCATATCAGTAATTTCACCAATAAATAGTAGGTACAACTGAGGAGTCGTAAAAAATTTAAAATTTACATAGCACAAGGCACAGGCTTAGCGTAAAAAGGTTCTAAATAACCACATTTTTGAAAAAGTACTTTTTACAGGTAACTAATATTCAAAATTAAACGTTGAGTAATTACTTGACTGATGTTCGAATATAAATATTTGATGTACAATCATTATTCAATGTTCATAATTATTAAAAAACAAATATTTAAATTAAAATCGATAATTAATAAATATTTATTATTTAATATTATATAATATTGTAAGTTAAATATGTCAGTATTTATATATTTAGTATTATACCTATAGTACCTATATATTATTTATTTGTAGTTATACACTTATATATATATACGTACGAAATGAATTATTCGGCTTTACAGTTTTACAATTTAATTAATATTTTTTACGGCCAGTAGTTTGTGCTAAGCGTTGAATATTAATTGACCTCCCCTTTCTTTTTCCTCTTACATGTTGAATTTTAAGAAATCCTTTCTGTGCGTGTACCTATGTTATTAAAGGAATATTTTCTGAAAATGTCAAATTTCTATACACTATACAGGTATATCTCCCACATACACGTAAGACCCGTGTCGGACATTATGTAAAATGAGTGGGCCTGCAGGTTTCACACGGGTATGTACCAAACCATTGTTACAAGCCGTAACACGATAAAATCCCTATAGAACTCTATAGCTATACCAAAAGAAAACGTACTTAAGAGAACACTGTACGTGTGATTTTTGGCGCCATAAGATACGCTCGTCAAAATAATTTTGATCAGTGTAAATGCATGGCCCAAATCGTCTATTGTCAAAATTAAAGAGAACAAGACTTTCGAATGCACTTTTCAGCTTTTTTTCGAAAAATTATTTTCCAAAAGAATTACAAAATTGTTTAAATATATATGCTAATAAAAGGTTGTTCACTATTGTAAGTAATATATGTTGTACGTCGTTTGGAATAATGAAAAAAATCTCCTAGGTGCACTCGGCAGTAATATCGTTTATTTGATATTAATGACTTAGGCGTTGTGTCTCTAAAATTAATCTGGAATCATTTATTTGCAATCTAAGTAGACATTTATTTTTACCAAACATTTTGATTACACAACAATAAAACAATGGTACTGGCACATGGCTATTTTGAAATATTTATAAATAACTAGATTTTCATTTTTTTTTTAAATTTAATCTCCTATACAGAATCCCTTAAAAATCTGGCGTATAGCGTCCTCTTATAGCTCACTACATCCTTCCCCCTCGACTAAAAGCGTTAAATCCTTTGCAGATTTTCTCTGTGCACGAATTCATGGATTAGTTGTACTTGGATATTACCTACTTCTATATTATCTTCAACCGTTTGACGAAGTTTTACAGAAAATAACATATAAAACGTCTAATAATATTTACACCGTACTAATATATTATATGTTCAATATTTACTCGGTTGAAGGTATATATGTATATGTACATATATCAACATTAGTGTAGCTATATATATATACTATAATGCTAAATAGTTTTTTAAATAAATTTTAAATAAAAATCTTGGAGCTGTTATCAATAAAGGTGTGCTTCTTTCTCTATAAATATATGTAATTTATAGATACTTAATACCAATGCTGGGCATTGAAGATTTAATAAGTTAAAAGTTAAGTAATTTTAACTTTTAACTTAACTTTTTATATTTCATTTTTGTTAATTTAATTTATTTTTGGTTCCATTAACTTTAAATTAAAAGTCAGTTATGTTAATTTTGAAATAGTTGATGCATTTTGATTTCATAAAAATAAAGTTATTTTTTCGTCTGGAACAATTATATAATAATATCTCTCCGTAATATAAATCGAGGAATATATTGGATTTAGGTAAATGAGCGATTTCTATTCGTTAAAATTTTAAATAAAAATAAGTAGATAGATATATCTACTAATTTAATATTTTTATATGAACATATATTTTGTCGTTAATTTTAATAATAATTATTGAAAACACATTGTGTGTTTTCAAAAGTATTGCATTATAATGATTTTTAAAAATCGTAAAATGCTTCAAGTTGAAAAAATAACAGATACTTAATCGATTATACCGTGTATATATCTCAAAATCAATGTTATATTGATTCGTACAAATGAAAATAATTTACTCGACTCGAGTTAATAAGTTTTTTTTTTTTTACTTAACTTAAAACTTATTGAGAAAAAAAATAGGAAGTGGCTATTTTCACGTCCGACGTGAAGCTATTTATTTTCACGTCCGGTACTCTGATTGGCTATGATATGATTGATAACATAGAGAAGTAACAAAACAAGATAAAATAGATGATTCTTATCATTTATTATTATCATATTAACACTATTTTTAATGCCTGACAAACGCCGCCAAATCCTAAATTTAAATTTAAAACTAATAGCAGGAATTTTAAATGTTGTACTATTTTTACCATATACCTATGAATAGGTTTACAGATACGAAACAAGTTCATATGTTATCTTCTGCCAATTTTTAGAGATGACATTTACTTTTAAATAGTTGGATGAATTTCATTGGGGAAACAATCGTTTGTGACAAGTATATGTGCTTACCATGTCACCACATATTAAAAACACGACATATTGGTATTATACGCTGTCCTGATCTATGCGCGGAAAGATAATCAACAAAAGTGTGTATGTAGAGTAATTCCATCAAATAAAATTGCGGAAAATATGAATGGAAATGTTGATATATAATTTTGTAGGTTCACGTGGTCAGCTATTATATGCAGATATGATTCTGCATTGCAAAAATTATCCTGATGTATGACGTTATCATACAGGGCACAAACGTAATTGTACTGATTATCGCTTATCACAAATCAGTGTTCAGATGTTACCAATCAAAGAACTCTGAACGTGAAAATAACCACTTTCAAGAAAACAACCGTATGACTTATTATTATAGTGAATTTGAACGTTTACGGTTTCGCTGTGTTGACACTTAACCGCGAGTTATACACCGAACAAAAAAATCATAAACTCGCCCAGCGTGTTATCGCCTAATACACACATGGATGTAATATAATCGTGAAACACCCGTGCATATACTCGCCGAGGAATGTGCGTACGGCAGACGCGATTTACGCTAAAGGACCAGCGAGCCTTTATTCCTCGCGTTTATTCCAAGCGTGAAGGCGATATTCCACGCTGTCCGTGTATCTGCCGTTCATACAATATAGCTCTCTGATTGTTTGAACCACTCGGTAACTTGTGGTATACCATTATAGTTAACCGTGTCTACCGATATGTAAACTTGGATACCACAAAGTTGAAAAATTCTCAAAACTTTTGCCCCGTGTGGTTATCGGGTTATGTTATCAGTTATCAAAAAGTCCAATTATTATGATAAGAATTTTTGTTATCTACATCAGAATCCTATTATATAATATAGTGAGCACAATGCACATGAAATTTAATTTTATATAAAAACAAACATTTTGAATTTTCGGAAACGGAGAATATCAATTATACAGGTTGTCCAATTTATAAAAATGTTAGGTTGGTGTTTAATTGAAATGGTTAATAAACTACGGTTGCCTATTGTATCTTGTAATGATATGATATGCACGGACTGTACACGGTACACGGTGAGCGTGGAATACCGCCTTGAGATAAGCGATACGCACGGCATATCGACTCCGTCCTATATAGCCATCCCTCCCACGACATTCGACGCCCACACGCCGGCCGAGAAATGTGTCCAAACTATACCTCGGTACTGGTATCTATACTAGCTGGTATATAGGTACTGGTCGTAATACGAATTTTTTTCCTTTTTTTGTTTTTACATTCGAAACGTTTCGTCGTCGTAATGACAGTGCGCCTCGAAACGCACGCGCGCGTCCGCGATAATTTATATCATTATCACCATATATACATATCATTGTTCTCCGGGAACGGGACCGCGTGCACACACAGACTCTGCCTATACCCGCCCGCGTGTAACAATAACAATAATATTAATCATAATGATAATGATAATGGTAATATGGAAAATAAAAAAAAATACGTATATACCTACGATTATTATTATTATTATTATAATATATATATATATATTATTGTTTGCGTTTCGAATGGCGTATTTAACCTTTCGAACGGAAAGAAAAAAAAAATTATTATACCTCTATAATATATAGGTACGATACCCGGCTACGACATAATAACAATAATAATAATATCAAGAGTTTCGGAAGTGACGAACATTTTCGATTACGTATTCGCCGCGGGACGGCCGCGCGTCGTACACGCACGCGAGACGATACAGGGTGTTCGACCAGTGAGTGCGGCGCAATTTTTTCTTTTTTTTTTTCTCACCCAGTATAAACTAGCCGAAACGATTTTTACCCTGGCCCACTTTATCATTGAACACTGGGCCACGTGCGTGTGTTTTTCATGTTTTTTTTTTTTTCATTTTTTTCATTACAAACATATAAACGTGAAATAGTTTGGCAATAACGAATGATCATCGTTGTATAAGTAACTATAAGTTTTCACATTTTTACGATGAAAAAGCATAAATCGCAATTCATTTATTAGGTTGAAACGTACGGAAAAAAAGGCAATGTGGGGGGAGGCTTTACACGCCCAAAACCCCCCTGGCCACGCCACTACCTACTTCGATTTAAAATCGTGTTATTACACGGTTCTACTACGGACACAATTTAGTGTATCCATTACCTATTTTTTTTTTTTTTTTTTTTTACAATATCGGACAAGCATAAAATCTCCGTGGTATATTTTGATACATTTTTGATTGTCGTCCGGTGAAAATGACTTAAAAAATGCACTGAGTAACTGTGCATTTTGACTGCACCTACGAATTGTAAATAGGTACATAAATGTGTTTCGTGTATTTGTGTAATCGTTGCAGATATGTCCATGTGTTCGGGATTACCCAGATTCGAAGGGGGTTGCGACATGGACACTTGGCTCGCAGACTCCAAATTATTGGTGTTCCTCCCCTACCCGCAAGCAGAAGGAAAATGTTATCTTTGAATTTTTTTTAATCTAAACATACAATATACTGAACGCTTTTGATTGAATTACAAAATTAAAATTACTTTTTTTTACAATTTATGGAATACTATTCAAAAGATTTTATAGAGTCCTTGATCACGATGAATTACCTTAGGGTGATCTCGCGTATGGGTATATGCTGTCGATCATGGCTATAGATACCATGTTTGGACGACAAGAAATGATTTCGTGATCAGTAAATTTTCTTACCAAAAAAATACAAAAATCATTTCAACTACTGCAGTGTCATCCAGGAGTTAGCTATTTAAACTTCTATAATAATAACTAATAACAATCTGTAATCTGTATAGTAAAAAGTTAATAATAAGTTATACCTACTATACAGTTTGGAGTGCAAATAGTTCCCAGGTTTTGGTCTATAGTTTGATAAGAACATTTGCCGGTCACTTTTTGCTGCACCTCGGTTTAGGTCCATAGTGTCTATATAGTCGTAATCCTATATTGATCATTCTTAATAATTTAATGAAACCAGATGAATCTCGATGAAAAATCGGTAGCGAAATATTACTCCCGTAATTCAAATCCTACTATATATAAATTAAAAACAATAAACATTGAGATATGAATTATAAAAGACAAATACTTTTTCTATGTTTTGTTGGAATTAGATTTTCAAAATAATGTTTTATTTTTGATATTTTATACAATTGGATATTTATCAAATATGCATTTTTGCTATGCTATATTTTAAATTTGTTAAAATGATTTTTGAATATCGGCTTCCAACAAAACACTATTCAACTTCTCATCATCTTTACAATTTTGTTTCCATGTTCTTTTAAAGTTACATGGTATTTGATTTGCGTAAACATGTTTTTTAATAAATATCATAATCACGGAACAATAAAAAATTGTATTGACAAAGGTTTATTTTTAAATTACTTTTAAAATATATTTTTCTTTTTTCTTAAATTTGCATACAAATTGCCTACCTATATAAAACCCATTGACAATGTATCAGAAAATTCAGGGTTTGCGACGGGACACAAGACAACCTCGCAGATTAAATAGAATTCCGTATAGGACTACTGTAATTCAATGGTTAGAAATAAGTTACAACGAAAGAAAATGTTCACAGTTCTCCGGTAACTGGTTCCAAACTTTTTTTAACACACAATATCCATCATATTTCGAATTGTATGTGTTCTTTAAAAGCGGGTTATGTGAACATATACATAAGTTAAATGGTTGTTTGTCAAGTTCAAAAAGGACAAATACAAATACAAATGAAACATTAAACTAAAATAAGACATTGAATGGGTACCAGAATCGCCAGAAACAGAATTCACAATTTAAAATTTGAAGCCCTTTTTCCGCATTTCGGTATTTTTCTTGGGGTGTTCTGCGGTATACCTACAATATGTCATCGTTCCGACATCAGTATAGCTAAATTCGAGTTCGATACAACGGCAAAAGTGTCGAAAACGTCTAATTAGCAAACGCACAGCGCTAATGAGAAATCAGGTAAATTGTATTCGATTAAAACATGATAAATGGACGATTTATGAAATGGCTGAAAACGAGAGCTGAAAACAAATTTGACAGTGAACACCATTTAAGCATCGTCTGTCTGTTGGGCACTGTATGGGTTATAAGAGACTATACTATATATATATATATATATATATATATATACACGATCGAATGATGATCGTACCCGTGCAAAAGCGTACGTATGTTACATTCCGAACATCCTGTATACGTAATAGGCGACTGGACGAGCCTCGTATAAACGTGCGCGACATTAGATGCCAAAGGAGGTGGTGGCACGTCGTCGTTGTCGTAGTTTCGCCTCCATTGTATGCTAATCAGAGACGTGATATTGCATTGTCTTCGACGACGGAACGTTTGCCGGTATGGAGACTTTTTCGGCAAACAAAAGAGGGAAACCCGATGGCAGTGGCCGAGAAAGGATATTTTCGAAAATAAAACGTATGAAAACGGGTCAAAAGTTCCATACTTCCTGTGACATCCGGTGACATTTTCGCCGATGACGTCAATCATAAAATTAAAATGCATATTTTATAATAATGACAGGCTGTGCGTATAATAACCGAAACCGGTTGTCCGTCACGACGACAAGACTATTCACGAACAGTCTATAGGCAATTACCTAGCTTATTTTTAATTTTATCTTGATCGAACATATTGTAATCCGTAATTTTCATCTTGATCTTGAAAAAAATATTGTTCTAAGTACACTTATCTAGAGGACTAATATTATACGATTTGAACAAATCATTATTTAAATGAACACACCCAGCTCATGATAAATAAAAATATCGTTTGGAAACGATTTCTACAAAAAAAGTGAAAAATCAATTTTATTTATTATATTGAGTTTTATTTTATTGACTATTTACCGACGATTTGGTTAAGTCGTTCTCAAATATTGTAAAAAAAAAAAAAAAATAATAATAAGTTACTATAATACTAATAAGTAAAAACTAATAAATAACAAATAATAATTGAAAATTACATATTAGGTAAAAAATAGTAATTTAAAACAATTTTGGTAATTTATCTTTATATTCATCTGAATATATTTTTGGTTATCTAATACCAACACTAATTATCGATATAATTATTT
Organism: Pemphigus obesinymphae; assembly: GCA_025469235.1. NCBI lineage: Eukaryota > Metazoa > Arthropoda > Insecta > Hemiptera > Aphididae > Pemphigus > Pemphigus obesinymphae. Next base: position 16,573 of record JAIPRL010006977.1, read on the forward strand.
AATATGAATGGAGATTTTTTTTCAAAATCAATTAACAAGTAGAAATTTCGTCATAATTTAAAATTTATATCTTAAAAGAGAATATAATATTTACATATGAGTAATTGTGGATAATTTATTGAAAATAAAATAAAACCCAAATCCACAAAAATGTACTTTTTGTCGTAAGCAAATACAATATTTCGGAAACAAAGTTTCCATCTTTAGTGCAAGACACAGACTAAAGATGATGGAAACTTTGTTTCTGAAATATTGTACTTGCTTATAATAAAAAGTAAATGTTTATGGATTTAGGTTTTCCTTTATTTTTAAAAAGAATGTAATACCTATTACTACGATACAATTGATAATAGTTCCAATTTCAAATGGGAAAAATTGAATTGAAAAATAATTTTATATTCACCTATATAATATATAATAACGATTTGAATAAAAAGTTCAGACTCATATTTGATTTTTCATGGTAAAATATAAATTGATAATGTAGGATGCTATTATACATATATATTATTATATTATGCTAATATATGATACGATTGTTGATTTTTTTTTTTTTTGTGTTTAATGGTAATTTTAAACTTATATATAACAAAATAATTATTTTAGTATAGTTTTAATGTATTTAATAATTATGATCAAACATTTTTGTTTATTAGAATAATAATACTAATTAAGTTATATATATAAATTAAATTTCGGTACCCAAACAATTTAAAAATAGACTCAATTTTAAATACATCCATATAACAATATTTGTGCAATAAATCCTTGCCTTTATCAAAATTAAAATATTTTCAGGTTTACAACTTAACAGATGAAAATAAAAATAAATATATATATAATAAAAAATATAAGTAATATTAGTAATATTATAATAAGTATAATATTACATATATACCTATATATACAAATAAGCAAGTATATTCTTTATTTTCGTTAGGTTAACATTAACCAAACCTCCTAAACTTTAATTTTATAGATTATAAATAATGATAAGTCATTTTATGAAAATGTGTTTATTGCCTATAAATCGTGAACGTTTCAAAAATTGCTTAAGTGTAATTTATTTTGAAAATGCACTCCAACACTCCATATATAATATCATATTATACCTATATTGAAGCGTAATATATTATTTACGTATATATAGTTGTTTATGTAGTATGAGCATATTCAAAACATTTTCAATAGGTACCTATATTCAGGAAAAAAAAAATTACTATAATTGTTTCTTTTCTTTCCCCAAACTTCCATTGATATTGTTTTATTGACATTATTTGATCCAGAAATTAACATTTAAAATTTATTTTCAATTTAATATTCGAAAATAATTTAATGAACACTATAAGAATATCCGTAAAATTATTTGAAAATATTTTTCGAACGTTATTAGGTATACCTACCTACTTTATAAACGTCGTGTAGTGCTACCTTTTGTCATTATTTTTACCGTCTATGATTTAATCTATAAATAAATACTGTTAAAAGTCAACAAAAGTTATGATAGATATTTGCTCACCTAGGTATAGATATATTTAAAATATATATTTTTACTGCAAAACGTTTGTAGATTTTATATAAATAAAGATCTGTTGAATAAATTATTTGCCCGAAATAATTTGATCATCGTCCGATTATAGTTTTTTTCGTCGAAAATTTATTTTTAGGTAATTAGTTTAATTAATTGGATTCCAAATATAAAACGTGTTCATCGATATAATTGAGAATATTTTTTAAATGGGTAATATAAAATTAGTCGTCACACGCGCACCATATATCGTACGTATATATATAGGTTATAGTCGTAACAAAAACTAATTAAAATTTAAAGTATTCAAAAATATTAAGGTTGGGCATTTTTCTTATTAGACGTATACGACAAGTAGAGCTGTCGCGGGTACCCGGCATGTATTTTGATACTTGGTACTTGGCAAGCCAAACAAAAATCTTTACGAGTACTCGGCTTATAAATTAACCTAAAAAAATATATACAATCTCCTTGCCTATTCTCAGAATTTAAGATTGGGAAACCTGTTCCAAAAATAGTCGAGCAGTTTGAATCACCAATTGATATTTGATTGACCAATTTGATTGAAACCAATTGATTGACCTACTTTATTTTTTTTGATGTTTAGAAGTTATTACTTTTAAGTCTTAAATAATTATTATGTAGGTATATAGTTTCTTTACAAAAATTACAATTTACTTCTCAGTTTTTATCACTTTAATTAGAAACACCTGGCCAATGTCAAGTACCCGGCCAGTAAAAATACCCGACCAAATATCCGGCAGGGTACCCGGTACAGTTAATCGAAAATTACCCGGTACCCGTTACCCGATAAAATTTGCTGCCTGCGACCGCTCTAATGATAAGGACATCAAACTCCAAACACGATAACATGTGTCGTTCGATCATTGATTGAACATTATTATCATACAGTGAGCTGAGAAGAATAGTGACGAATGTTATATTATATCGATGGAAAAATATTATAAGGTTATGAATTGATATCGTTATTTTTTCGCATTATTTTTACATTTCACTATTTCAATATATTTTCACTACAGCACATAGCTGCATGAAGTTACCTACTTTGCTTTTAATATTATATTTCTCGAAGTTTATTACAATTAACACAAATGGATAGATTTATACTGATATTGATCTAATTTATAGCGTATATATATATAGCTAATCACATAATATGATAATTTTTTTCTCGCACAATAGATATTATGTGCAATTTTGGTTATCGCGTATAATTACGGCTTAATAAATCGATTTCCCGTCCATTTCCAACATTTCCAATGTTTTCGGTTAATATTGTTTCTGCGGGCGATTTTATTACATATTTTGTCCGAGGTGGCAATATTTAGAATGGAAATTACCGAAAATCGACCAGAAATAATTTTCAGTGCACAGAATTATAGGTTCACGAAGCGTATGTAGAATGTAGTAGATATTCTCGTAATTTTTATTTGGTTAGTCATACGTTTTATACAATTAACGATTTGAATCGGATCATCGGATAGCTTTCAATCGTTTAATTGCTATATATATATATATATATATATGTATAATTAATGGACAGTTGACCGTTGAATAAATTATATTCCATACGTATTATAGTAATATATACGCCATAAAACTTGGAATGACAAATCATTTTATTCCAAAATTAGGATTCCCAATTCTCTAATCAAATACGTTTATGTTGGGTTATGTACAGTTTCATTACATTATACATTGATAATTAAAATAATGTGTCGTTTTGAAAGAAACCAGTGGGGTTCAATCAATTTATGGGAGGGGGGTGGCAAAGGGGGCAAAGGGGACTCTTCCCATAAAATAAAAGCTATAGTAAAAGTACATTTTAAAGGTTCAATGGAACTGTAAGGACTAGCCTAACCGGCCTCGACCTCAATTGCCTCAGTCCATACTGATTTTGGACTGGACTTGGATTGGAATTTATTTTGAAAAACATGAAAAAAAAACATTGGTTCGGGCTAGATTCTTGCAGGTTAACAGTATAGGTATTAAAGGCTGTTCGTGTTTTTGACCAGGAAAAAAGCGTGAAAAATATTAATTAGGCTCCAGTTGAACTCAAAATGGAAACATTTTCAGACCTAGCCTGGTTTTCAATTTCAAAAAAATACTTAGGCCGGCCCGTGTGTCTCAAAACGTTAGAAATTAAAATGTTCGGCCTGATTTGAATATATTATTGGTTTATGATGCCCGGGCCGGCTAAATGCTAAATATGTTAAATGTTATTTTCAATCAATAATTTATGATTGATGTAACATATAATTAGTGATATATTGGTAAAAATATTTGTGAGTACCTATATACGTCATTCTAAAACCAATTTATAGGACCCTAAAAAAAGGGTTGGCTCTTGGTTGGCTCGAAAATCTATATTTCAAACTTACAACGTTATTTTTATTATATTCTAATAAGCGAAGCATAATGAAGCTGTTAATTTTTCAATTACGTTTTTTTTTCTTTGAGTAAGTTTTTTGATAAAAGTAGTCGAGTATATAAGCATTTTAGGATAAAATGGTTGATTGATGGAAAATTCATTCTAGTTGATCGTTTAAAGAGGTTATTTTTACATTTTTAAATAATAGTATAATGAAAAGTTACCGAAAATAACATGACATTTTTATAAATATTATAACTTCTTAAAACAATTTTACAATTTAAGAGATTTCATTTTTCAGTAATTTTTATATAATTTTGAAGTATGATTATTTTATACACATATATTATATTGTAATAGGTACGCTTTTTGGATTGGATTAAGGTGTGTAGGATTTTTCGAGAAGTTATTTTAATTATTTTTGTTGACATTTATTTTTTTGCAGCATATATTTAAAAGTATAATTTATTATGTAAATATTTAGGTATTATTTATTTATTTATGCATATAAGTGCAACAACGATGAGTATTTTAGTGTACGAGAACTGACGAACGATGATTATTATTAAAATAGGTACACTTGCAGAGCACTTAGTCACAAGTTGTACGACCATAAAAACTACTATAAAATATAGATTTTTCTAACCGCGTATTCATATTTTAACAACTATAAGTTGTCAATTTCAGTACGAACCAAAAACACTTTTTTCGCTCTTTTGGGTTCGCAATGAAAATGACGTGTATGCACTTAAAAATGTAATAGTTTTGTGATTTTGGGCTTATAATAAATTGTTGTGGTACAGGTATATTAGTTTATAAATGTACATTATTGATTATAGGGATATCGTATTTATAGTATATTTTTACTACGGAAATATAATAAACATTAGTTTATATTTATATAATATACCTATACGTATTAAAAAATTTATTGAAATATTGGCAAGTTAAATAATTTTAGTGTACTATATTATGACATTATTATTACGATAATATGACCAATTATCATAATAAATTGTGATAATAATGTAATATCAATGTATTTTATAATTTATTTTTTTCTTATGTATGTAAAGTGCATATACTTTTTCTGGCAGAATGAATAATGTAATACCTTTTTTTTTTTTTAGGTATAGAGGGTTTTGATAGCCAATTCGTTCTAGTTGGTACATTATATATTAGACGCAAAACAGTCGATCTTAATGAAATATTGTTATAAATAAAAATAAAAAATATACTTGTCATAGTTACCGAATTATATATAAGTGTATACATCTATCATACATATATCCATAAAAAAATAAATTGTACTTTTTTTTATGGACGTATACACTTTTTCGGATAGAAGAAATAATAATGTAACAATTTACGGGTTTATAGAGGTTACCGGTAGGGAATTCATTCCAGCTGGTACTTTAAAAATGTCATTATTTAATATTCCCAATTATATTTCCTTGCGAATAAAGAAAAATTACCCATTATGACAAAAATATTTTATATAAGTAGGAAAAACGACGAAAAATAAAAATTGTCATAGTTACTCATTAAAAAAAAAAAAAAAACAATGTATTATTGTCATATACTACACATATAATTAGCTTCGCTCAGAATATATTTATTAAACGCAATGATTTATCATTTCTTTCAAACGCAATAGATATTACCCATCTAAAGTATCTTGTCCGATAACTGAAGTGCATCCACCTCATCTACTGACATCCGACTAGCAAAGTGCGAATTTTTTCTAATAATTCTTATATTTTATCTTCTGTAAATTATGATCGTTTCAATATGTAAAAAAAACTAATATTAAAACGTGTTTTATTCAAATGTTATAAATATGTTTTATTCTGCAATTTATTAAATAGACATTTATTGTAGTATTGATATTATGTTTTACAAATGTATAAGATAATGAAGAAAATGTATTCAAATGAATAATAAATCCAAATGCATTCAGTCGAAAGTCATTATCCTCATAGCACCAAGAGTTCTGGAGACATACGGGAGCCTCTCAGTACCTTTCTGAATGAGAGTAGAATATTGGAGGCCTCGGGAGCTCCAAGAGAGTACTCGATTTGCTTGTTGGTCGAAAATATTTTAATTGCCTGCAATGAGGGTCTCTTATAATTGAAGATATACTACATAAACGTCTGTGGAAAGTATTCGATAATATAGGTACGTCGAAGGAAGGAAAATTTTTGAATAATTTACTGCAAATTTAATAACAGTCAAATTGGACTGATGTGAAATTGTTTTATACACTCCGGTATATAACATAATAAAATTCACTTTTTTAGGTATTCTCCAAAGGGGGGCCGTGTCTTTCTTCTGCCCTTCCCCTTATGTGCACCAATGTACAGTGGTTTTAAGCAAAAGGGACCGGGTAGCCAAAACCGCGAAGCGCTAGGGTCACCTTTCCTTGAGTTATGAGCAATCCAAAATTCGGTTTTGGACTATTCAAAAAAGTAACTTTTAGTATGTTATATATCTTGGCGTAGCGCGAGTGCAAAAATTGTCGTGTTAATGATGTTCGAATCCAACCGCTGTAATTAAAATTTGTAACGAAATTTACAAAAAAAAAAAAAAACTCAATTTTTAAGAGAAAAAAAAATGCAATTTAGTCCTTTATTGATTTATTAAATTTTTTAAAATTATTTACTCGTATTTTATATATTTAATATATATATATATATATATATATATATTATTGACCTATAGATATATGTTCCATTTTCGAGTGCACCATACGTAAATATAATAGTCTTCATGGTCAGTGTGTTTATCGTTTGAAAATATTGACAAATTTAAAAAATTATATAGGTACTGCATAATATATCAGATACCGTTATTCCGCGTAAATTTTAAATAGCCCATATATATATATATATAATATAGGTATAGATAGGTATAGGTATATTTAATATATATTATTCCGTTGCTGGGCCAAAATTGCTATATAACAGTGGAGAGGTTTTATTTTTCAGTTAGGTTCCGCAGTGTATTATTTTAACTATTTTGATTATTTAAATATTTATTACATTATTATTAATAATAATATAATAAATATTGATTACTATACCTATATAAGTATGCATATAATTATTTTTGATAATCTCGCCTAATACAATTATATTATATTTCTTTTTTAATAAAAAAATAAAATAAAAACTATATATTTATTGGTGTAGGTCATGACCACCACGTGGGTACGGTATAATATATGTACTCTGTTTTATAAATTATTCATTCGGCCCATAAAATATTGTTGTATATACACTATTACGGTTTAAACTATTCATGTATACACGTAACACGTCCGAAATTAACAATTATAACGCGAAATTCAATTTATTATAGACACACGCAAAAATCGTTATATATTGTTTTTTTTCGAACGTCCTATCTCTCCCTTTTATTTATTTCATATTTTTTTTTTTTATATATATATATATATATAATTATATCTTATTTACAGTATTTTTACGAGGCAAACTCGGTGGTAAAGTCGTAAAACCTTTTATCATTTTAAAGCAAGCAATAGAATTTCAAGCGTTTAAAATATGTATATATATATACCGAGTTCGCAGCTTATACGAAATGTTCGAATAATATATTAAAAAAAAAAAATGCTTAGATACAATAAATAGATACCTACCTATATAATAAAAAATAGCGTTATCATTGATTCGAATATCTTTTCACGGATATAAATATCATGGAGTATAAAATCAAAAGGTTACAGATAATAATCAGTATGATTACAGTAAAGCTGTATCATATATAGTATTATCCCGGAAAAAAAACACTGTTTGGAGTTACATATTTTGTAATATATTGTATTGTTCGATGAATTTATTGCATTAAATAAATAGATTGATTCTAAATAGATACTCAAATATTTTAATTTCCGTGTGCAAATAAATGTATCGCGAGAAATCAAGTCCTGACGTTTTGAAAACATAGTCGAATGTATATATAGTCCTACAGGGACTAGATTTGAAACGTATTTAGTCAGAGTTTGGTTGATAAATTACACGAGTTTTGACAAACAGTAGTGCTGCGCCTATCTATAATACTACGTATATGAACAATTTATGTTCGTCCCATCACTAAACTGATAACCATATTAAAAACGACAGGCGTAATTTGAGCGCCCGTTCTAATATTTAACCTATATTATTCCGTGGTGTAACCGATAGGCGTATATAAGATTGATATTTATTTTGCCGATTTATTTTAACCTCAAAATCAATAATTTCATAAAACGTGTCTTTAATCTGAAAATTATATATTATTCAATTGTAAAAACTGAAAATACTTTGATGGGAAAAAAATAAATGAATATAATATTACGTTTAACTTGAAACGAGAGTCTTCTCCAAATTATATGTACACAAATCAGAACACTATACAGTGAAACCTCTATATAGTGGACAGCCATGGGGAATTTAAAAATGTCCACTATAGGAAGTTGACCACTATTGATAAAACCTCTACATAGTGGACATTTGCGACAAATTACTAAATGTCCACTATAGGGAAACGCTATAGAGAATTGTATTATGCTAATGAGAATTATACATGAACATATACATTGGAATATTAATTTATCATTTATATGTATTAAATGTTATATATTAAATATTTATATGTATTATATTAATTTATTATTTATTATTTTATA
>JAIPRL010006978.1:0-25179 GCA_025469235.1 Pemphigus obesinymphae
ATAATTCACAAAATATCCAAAGTACAAGACCAACATCTGCAAGTGGTACGCGACTTTAAAGCTGAAGAAATACAATGCCGAATTCGTCTTGGAGAAGTTATAGGCAGAAATGTGCGAGCTATCCGGTCAGAACTACGAGACAAGGAATATCAGAAGTGGAAAGGCTTACCTCAAAGAGGAATAGGGGCGTTATGGTATGATAAGTGTACGTTAACCAACTCATGGGTATAAAATAAAGGAGGTCTTTCGAGTAGCGAATGGTCCAATGCCATAAAGGCATCAATGAATTCAATGGCTAACCGTCGAACAGGCGGGCGCAGTATGGATGGTAGCCGCCACTGTCTAAACTACTATATTATAGTCTACCTACTATATCAAATAATTAAAATAACCTACACAGTACATAATATATTATATTGGGTAATTTATTTTCAAATTTTTCTTTCTAGGGGCTCATGGTTCCTACTTTGAATCCCTCCCATAGGAAATTTATACCTACGCCCTTGTCAGTATTTATACCTACAGACTGTCTAGAGATGTCACTGGCACGCTTAATGCCCCAATCCCGCAAAGTTACTGTATGCTATGTCACAAAATAATCTTCTATGTTTACTGTTTCGTTACGTTGAGACTTCAATAGGCATTTGTATTGCCCTTTTAATATTTTGCTTATTGTAGTCACATAGAGTGCATAAATAACAAAAAACAAAAAAAAAACAAAAACAAGGTGCACTTCGCTCGTTGGGTGTCAGTAGGGGTAGATGCACTTCGCTACTGGGCAGTATATCATTGCATTCAATAAAACGATTTTGACCACAGTTTCGGTGTAGTATTCATATCATAACTCTTAATATTAGTTATATAATCAGTACCTACCTATATTTAACATTACATCAAAGATCAAATGTAGAAATAAATATGATTTTACGAAATTACGAAGATGTGAAAAAGCTGAATTTTTGCGCATTTTCGTCATTTTCTGGTAGTTTTTCCTTATGCATTAAAAAACTGTTGAGAAAATCGAAAAATGACATCTTTAAAGTACCAACTAGATGAATTTTGCTACAGGAAACCTAAAAAATAAAATATAACTAACGTTATATTATATTTTTTTAGGTCTTAAAATCTCATTTTACCAACGATTTGGACTGAAATACATTGAAATTGATAATTTTGTCGAAAAAACTAAAATTACTATAAAAAAAAATTGTGATTACGGATTTTCGAGATTTTTTTAGTTAGAGCAACGTATATTTAACGTTGTATAAAATTTTCAGACCTTAAAACTCAAAATTACCTTTTTTAGGATTTAGAAACCTCGAAAACTAAAATGTCTATAAATAGAAAAAATTAAAAAATTATCAAAAAAAGTGAAAAAACCTTAATCAGCGTAAATATATTACTAAATTAAATATTCGATGTAAATTTCAAGATTTTCAAGTCATTATTTTTGAAATTACGAAGAAATGAAAAATCTGGATTTGACGAAATCATATATTTGCCGTTTTTGCATCAATTCCTGGTAGGTTTTCCTTACGCATTAAAAAACTATTGGAAAAATCGAAAAATGACCTCTCTGAAGTACCCACTAGATAAAATTTGCTACAGGAAACCATGTAAGTATTAAAGATCAGAGCACTCCTTCTGGTAGTAAATTTTTTAACAGAGAAAAAAAAAGTATAAACATCATTGTAAAACCACTACGCTCAGAATCTAAAAGGTCAGGTGGCGGCCGACGTTAATTGTCTTCTGTAGAGCAACAGCACAACATGTATTGTTTCTTACAATTTTATGTAACTTTTTGCAGTCTTTAACCACCTGCTTACTTAAACTACTAACGCCTTACCAACTGGGATACTTGACCAGTTGGAGTACTAGACAAAATATTGTGCATTTAAACATGCGATACTGAAATTATTTCGGACACCCGTAATGTCATAATATACTCGTAATATGTAATACCTTATCTAAAACTTGAAACAAAGATTTACATACATATAGTAGTATGTACATATATAGTAGATAGTACATACATAATTATTATATGAATCCCAGTAAATACTAATGAATTATAATAATATATTTATAAAATAAATTATTTAGAACTTATTAAATTAGATTATCGAATTAATTCATGTACCTAAAACATTTACCTATAGGTATAGGTACCTATCTTTATGTATAATAATAATTTTATATATACCTATATAATAAACTATCGCAATAATTATTTATCTACTATATTTTAGTTATGATGATTATTGTTATCACTAAAACCTCTTTTTAAACTACTTACTCACTAGCTCGTATTTCAAAATATGTATTCATTACTTATTTTGCTTAATCTAAAAAATATCAGCCTATATCTATATAAACTAATGGCTGTATAATAATATTATAATAGACATAACCAAAAAAATAATAGTCATAATAATAGCTAGGTTATTTTACCTACCTACCTTTATGAGCTGAAACTCATGCAATAATGTTGTGGCAATATATTTATTTGCATCAATTGGTATTGAAAACATTTGTGTTTTAAAAAATCTAAATCTAATTTATATTATATTTAGGTAGATTACAAACAGTCTACACTATATAATTGTAGACCCAATATTGGTAAATAGCCTAAAAACATACCTATCTGAACATTCAAACATTTTTTTTTTAATAATTTATTTAATTATTACAACACAGAAACTACAAAAAAATTATAAACATTTATGATTAGGTATATTATAATAAGTATGTAATCCTATATCAGTATCTACCTAATTCCATTTCTTGTATGAATATTATTAATTACCTGTTTTGAAGACGACATGGTTGTGAACTTGTAGGTAAGGTAAACTTGTCACAATATGTTGTGTATTTATGAAAAAGACGAGTGAAAATTAGTGTTGTGAATAGATTTAGACCATGAACAACGTACCTACACCGTTTCCCAATTGAAATTTCCTGTGATAATCACGACCTATCGTAGTCCATAGATAATATTATTATCGCTGTAACCACAGAACATGCTGTAACGCATTATTGTCGATATAAAGCATTGACATAGTCTTTGGGTTACAGCCACTTATAAATTTCAAAACTTTAATATTTAATTTATGTTTTCGTAGTGAACCGATTACAAAAGGAAGTCTGCTGGACATTATTTTTTTTCAACTGCATTTGACTGACTATTTTAGATTGACGTATAATTCAGTCCTATAATATATATATATATATATAAATATATTATATTATGCGGTTGCATTCGCATTGTGTACCTATTATATGATCTATGTGATTTCTTTGAGAGATAAATAATCAAATAGCAATCAAATATACAAATTGAACAAGAACCTTTTAAACAGACCCTAAACCTCACTCCCTTGCTAAGCTAGGGTCTAGCTTTTTTAGCTGAAAAGGAAATTTTCGCAAACTCCTTAGAACTCAAGTTTGCTCTACCAACAAGGCTAGAAGTAGCAACTGTAGTCCAAAATTTAAAAATAGGGGAAATAACAGCATCAAAAATTTTAACGACTCCTGGTAGAGTCCAAAAAATGGTTTTAAGATTAGCTAAAAAGCCCTTTGTTTAGACAAGATTAAAAATACTGCATTTAAACATCTTCCATAAAATTATATTCTTGCGTTGACCAAAATTCTAAACGGCTGTCTAAAAATTCGCTAATGTCCTTCAGCTTGGAAAACCACCTCAACTATCTCTATCCCAAAACTAGGAAAAGACCACAAATTCTTTACAAGTTTTCGTCTGATTATTTTCTTATCATCTCTCTCAAAATTGTATGAATGTATTATTCTGGAGAAGCTTTAATCTCATATCACCCTAAAAGTCAGAAATGAGCAATATACATTTGGTCATGATCACTCGACTACGCTATAATTGACTTTCTTTATTGATGACATAAAACTTAATTTAAGCCAGAAAGTTCAAACCACAGTGTATTTTCTGGACGAAACAATGCAAAGTAAAACGAATAAAAGTATGTCTGTGACCACACGCAGGCTATGTTCCACCGAAATTCTATGTCATATTTCAAACACATCTATGAGTTAGGTTGTGCTGAACCTCCGAACGGCCTAACTACACCATTACGAAGACCCTACGAATGGGAAAACGAACTAATAATACACCTTCAACTCATTAAACTAATGCACACAAATTAAATACACCAAATCCAAAAGAACAAATCAATTATATCAAATTAAAGAACTAGCATAGGCTTCAGGCCTCGACCGTTAGTAGTCGCTACCCATTGTGTACTCTGGCTTCAACCATGGAGTTTCGGGTTTACGGGACCAATTGACTGAACGCCTGAAGCAACAACTAGGCAGTGCTAGGTAGTTCAACTGCACCTAGGCATCTATCTCGTAATCATCAACCGCCTCTATAGGGAGGTTTTCCCATTTAAGTACTACGATCCCTTCGACTTAGGGTTAGGCTTAGAAAACCCGCGTATTTGTGACAAAGTTATTAGGGACGGGCACGATTCTCTTGGGAATAAGCAATTTTATACTACCCCTACCGGACGTTTCCCCCGTCTGGATATTAATTGTATAATCTTAGTATCATCAAGTATTTTTACAGTGTGTACCAATATATGTATATAAAAATTCCATATATAATATAATATGTAACTAAACCAATTATGTATAAACTTATGTAAATGTTTATGTTTTTTTTTTTTTTTTTTTATAATTAATAAATGATAACAAGTGAAACTCTAGATATCACGTTGTTATTTCACGAGGCGGCGCAGAATCAATATGCCCTACTTCATAATTATAATATTTCGATTCAAATATGTATAACGTTTACCCCTAATAGATATATTACTTAACTAATTACGAAAGTTAACTGTAAAATGCAAAGTTCATGTCATTTAAATTTGAGTTAGTTATGTTTTATAGCAAAAATAACTAATAATATTTAAGTGAATGTTTTTAAAAATATATTTATATAGTCCACCATTACGCGTAAAGACTTCAATTTTATTTAGAAAATATTGAGTTGTTTTTCAGTTATAAATATAATTTTATTCTCATTAAGTTAAAGTAACCTATATAAAAAATTATTTTTATCTAACAAACATATAATAATTATTTGTCACATAGTCGAACAAAATAATCTAAGTATTTTTAGATGGAATACGCCAAAAAAAATGTTGGACTCGCATCTAGATTGAAACTGAGAAATAGAGGAATAGTGAAGAGCCAAACAAATCTATAAAATTTATAACAAAGTGGACGTAGAAACAAACGTTTTGATTGAGCTGGATATGCACGGAGGCAAAGAAGACGCATTAATGCGTATGGTTTGAGAAAGGTGTGAAAATAACCTCTAGGACGTTGGGAAAACCAAGGCAAAATAAAATCGAAAAATTGTATGCAAAGGTGAGTTTTATATAAAGTTTTATTTTAACCTATTATGCTTTTAGCCCTATTACCTTAATTCGATTTTTATAAATTAATTAATTTTTAATTTTGCTTTTTAAAACTTAATGACTAACTTAATTTATAAGTTAGTAAAGTTAAACAAAGGGTTAAACATTACCACAAATTATAATTATTACCATATATTATATTAACACATATTAGTGTTGAAATATTTATAACCTCATGAAAAATGTTTTTAGAAGAAAGCTTAATTTATAATATCACAAACAAAAAATATGTTATAAAAACATTGAAAACGCATTAAAGAAATTAATTAATTTTTATCTACATGTATTAATAATAATTAATATAATATTCAAAATATTATTTTTGAATTGTTCAATTTGAAAACGATAATATAGCAATTATTGACGATCATCATTATAAAATGATTAAATAAAGTGTAATGTGTAGATTGCAGATAGGTGCATAATAATATGACATCCTAATGTTATTTAAATTACACATTACCGGCGATGTATTTTGGTTCCACTAATTGGTATTTGTAATCGGTTACAAGGTAATAAATAAATAAATTTACGTTTTAGATTCTGATAAATGTGTATAGATTTTATATCGATCATTTCAATTTCAAAAGATCAATAGTGGCATATTCAATAAAACAGTTTGCTACAAGCCGGCCTCGATTAAACCGGCTGTTGAAAAATATGTTGAGAAAAGTTAACGATAAAAACAATTAACATAAATGGAACATTTTTTTTAAAGGTTCAAAATAAAAAATTTTCAAAAAATATCTTGCAAGTATTATAGATTAGCAAAATGCCTTTGGTATATTTATACGAACTGGTCCCGTAATTTTGATCAAAACTTTGTCATTTTTAAAATTTTTAGAAAATTTACCTATTACCAAATTTATAGAAAAATTTTTTATCTATATAGTAGCGTCGTATATTTTGATAATATATATATTTATATTGATGGGGTTTAAATATTGTTATATGTTTTTAGTAATAACATGAAACATGAAAATTTTGAAAAGATCGATGATATAGCATAGATAATCTTGTCTATAAATGTACTAATTTAGAAATATGTTAAGTTATATTAGAAATGATAAAGTTGTGATAAGAATACTGAACGTAAAATGACAGCAAATGCGGCCATCACGTCTTCTTAATAATAAATTACAGTAGTTAATTGTATATGGATTATCAAATAGCAAATTAAAATCAATCGAATATTTTATAAACATTTATTTCTGAAAAATTGTTGTACTATCGAATTTTGCAAAAATGTAAATTTCGATAAAATTATTTTTCAGGGTAGGTATATGAGGATTTTTTCTCAGGAAACATTTTTTGGAGTAGAAAAAATGTATTGAGCAGATGTTTTTGAATGAAAAGATTTTTATGTATAGTAAGTACGTTCTATTTAAAATTAAATTTTTAAATAAAAATTTGGAAAAAAAGACGAAGTTATAGCATAAAAAATAATCTTGTCTATAGATTTTATTATATTTAGATTTACATTAATATTAAAAATAACAAAATTTTGATAAAAAATCTAATTATAAATGTTGTATATTTTCAATTGGTTAGACGAAGACAGCCAATACGGGTATCACGTCCTCTTAACACATTATTGAGATAATTTTATTTCAATATTGAAATTCATACACGATCTGAAGAAAGAACAAGAGTTTCAAGTAGCTAAGATAGACAAATATAATTTAGGTGAAAATAATATTTCAATAAAAAAAAAAATTACTTAAATGAAGGTATAAAAAATATTGTAATAAATCATAATTATACAAAATATATTGATAATTCTGTATAATATGTTGCGCATAATTTTAATTGTAATTAGACCAATTAATATCAGGGATGTAGTGGAGGGTATACGGGGGTATACGGCGTATACCCACTTTTCGATTTTTTCGTAAGTGCGTATAGCCAAACGTTTTTATTTAATTTATTTAGCGGGTATACGATCGTATACTTACGTATAGTCACTACTTTGGCCAAATTTTATTTACGGTCTATTGACAAATTCACAGTATCTAATCATTTAAAAAATATTTAATTTAATTTATTATTTTTTCTTTTTTAACTGATAAGTGATATACTTATAGAAAACAAGAATTTATTACTGGGTAGTTGTAGCAGCGGTATTATGACTTTTTTAGCTTAGCCTTAGTTCTTAGGTAGCTGTTATCTTTATGAATTTGAATATTGTATCTTCTTCTCCTTCGCCTTCTCTCCCAACTATTTGGGGTCGGCCAAATTGAATTTGAATATTGTATGATTATTGTAAATTATTGTTTGCTCTATTCACTTTGGGAATGGCACCGAGTAGCGAAGAATTTTATATTTTTAATATATTGTTGTACCTAATTATTTTACAAACATAAATAATAATAGGTGTATATTTGATTACTCACTAAAATATAATGAATTGCATGTATCCGGGAGGATCAATTCAAAATAACTTAATTTTCAATATAATCATTGTATCATTGTATCAATGTACCTATGCATTTTTGAAAATTTTAAATGTTTGTAGACCATGTTTAGTAGGTATGTCTACACCGTACACATATTGAATTTTTAATTTATACAAATTAACATTAGGTACCTATGCACATATACTTATATTTTTATGCGATTTTCCCCACATAATAATGATTAACTGAGTATTTAAGTACCTACCTAATATAAAATATATATGTATCATAATAATTATTATTTTTGATATAAGATATTTAAAATAATATATTGCCTTTCTTAAGAAGACGCTACTCACATGTTTGTTGTCTCTGTCTTACATACGCATACCATAGCAAATCTACATACTGAATTCTTACTACAATTTATTTATAATTAATATTAGAGTCAATTTACCTTTTATAAAATTTGTAGAGGAGAACATAAACTATGCTTTAGGGTGAAGTTTTTTTTTTTAAATTTCATTTTTAAAACTAGTTAATATATTCGAATGTACGAACAAAAGTCCGACGACAAAAAGTCCAATGGAATTAAAGTCCGCGAATAAAAAAATTTTAATAATCCTAATGGTATTTTGTTTTTTTTTTAGTAATTATTTCATATTTGTATATTTTAAATTCGTATTTGCATTTTGTATCTATGTATCTATTGGTGATTTTTGATAATAAACAATTTTAATAATAATCCAATGGTATTTTGATTTTTTAGTATTTTATTTTATATTTAAAATTTATATTTATACTTTGTATCTATATTATGTACCTATATCTGTGGTTTTTGATAATAAATAATTGTAGTACATGAAATAAATATTTAACAATTTAAAATACTTTTTGTACTGGACTTTTTATCGCCGGACTTTTAGGTAGAATACCAATATATTCATTCATTCAAAAAAAAATTTATTTAACTACTTATAATTTGTATAAGTAAACTTGTAAATATGAATATTAAAAAAATCTCTACGTTAGAGCATAGTTTATGTTTTCCTCTAAGATTTTCATAAAAGTTACCTAAATTTACATTTATATTAGATAATTATAAATAAACTGTACCTAGTAAGAATACGTATATTTGCTATGTCAGAGAAAACACGTATGGGCAGTGTTCTCATAATACTTAACACCAAAGGATTCATTGATCAATTTATTTATAAATTATATTAAAAACAATATTACAGATAGATAATGCAATATAAAATTTTTATTCATGGGAATACTGGGTAATTCTTTTAAAGGAAGCCACTTATTTTCTGAATAAATATTACTTGCATGTATCTAGGTATTAACTATTAGTAGGTAGGTTTTTTAATTTAATAATTCCATATTTTTGTGATAAAAAATCTATATTTCTATTCTTCTTATCCCTTATCTTTTATCAAAACTTGTTTGTCATTCTAGCTAAGGCTTAAAAACGTTCTTGTTTTAAAATTTTATTTAAATTTTGCGTTATAACGTTTTCTATTATAATACGTTATAACGTTATAAATATAATATTTTCAAGTCCTGTTCCTGTCACATTTAGCCTAAACGTTCAGGGGGGGGGGGAGTGCTTCAACACCCCAATAATATTAACTTTTATTAATATGTTTTCATTCTAAAAAAATAGGGGGCTTGAAATAATTTAGAGGACCACACTCCTCCCCCCACCAAAAAAAAAACATATGCTACTTTGTAGGATAAAATTTCTCAAGCTTTAGCGTATACCCCCTAAAAAATTTACGACTACATCACTGCCTAATATAAACATATATTTTAAAACAAAGGTTTTACCGAGGCAATTATCATCGGGCCAAATTTACCGGACCAAATGACGCGGATCTAGGCCACCAACGTGGTTATTTTAGTTTATTTGCGAAATTCTTGTAATTGGTACTAGTTTGAACTCAGTACACCACGTCATGGGTGGTCTTGTACATTAAAGACGTAGTGAAATAGATTAAACTCTCAAAGAACGGATTCCATACTTTTTTAAAAGGTTATAATATGTATACGTGAACAAAGTGCTCTTTTGAATGAATATTAATTAATAGGATAGAATATGCTATTCTTTTTAATACTTCTCATACTTTTTGACAAGTTTTATGCCGGCTGTCGACCTGACACAACCTCAATTAGTCGACTTCTACGACAGGCATGAGGAAACCGTGGAGGTATTCTTAGCCCCCTCCACAGGGACATTTAATATTATCTAACTCAATGACTAAAATTCTAATTTATAATTTTTATATCAATTAATTCATATTTTTAAGAAAAAATATTTGTATAAATCATCAAAAATGCATAAGTAAACTCAAAATATGAATGTGGAAATAGTATATTGTGTGGTGAGGGCGGTAAGTGATTATTTCGGTCGTAGTTGACTTTATTTTGTTTTTTTCTGAAATTTTTCTCTGTTATGAAACTATCTGGGATGGAACGACGTTGATTTCATTGGTTCTTTTTTAAATTTGCCTAAACATTGTATATAAGGGACTATAGAAATTGAGATTTTATAGAAAAATACTTCTACCACATGTTTTGTCTAGCACAGGAGTGGGCGGATTTTAGAAGAGAGTAATATAATATAACGTTGTTTCGTTTTAAGTAGTGTCACGTTTTGTAATGCCTCAATTTTCTTCTACGTTGTTCTGCATGCCAGAGGTCGTCATACAGTAGCTACGTATAGCAGAATAGGCCTGATATAGATTTTAAAATTAATAATTTTGATCTAGTTAGTATAGGAGATTTGTGATTTAACATGGGGTATAATACTGCTCGGACTTCTTTTACTTTTCGTATTATGTTTGTTGTATGAGCCTTTATAGATAGTGACTTTTCAAGAGTCACACCGAGGTATTAACCCTTCGTTATTTACTCGAAGTTTTATTTTCCAATTTTAATTTTTGTTTTAGGGTCTTTCCTACTAGTTCTAACTAGGTTTTTGCAATATTAAGAAATATTTGTTGATCGATTCATTTGTGGTATTGATTTGACGCTGTAGACGAAAGATGGTGAAATTTTTGTTTTGCTGCTTGAGTTATGTTTAGTATCGTATACGATCCCTGTGGATCTCCTGCTTAGATTTTTCATTAGGTCATTGGGTCTGTAACTTTGTTTTGAATCAGAATCGATTGTATGGTTTTCACAAAATCAATTGGAAAAATAGCTATTTTCATGAGTTTAATAAGAGTGCTTTAGGGCTACATTCAGAATGTTATGTTGACCTGTGGCTTTTTCTTGACTTCGAATGTGGTCCCAAACTTCTTTCGGGATTGTGTATAGAGACGATAATGACTGTAGGTTGTTTAATTCCTGTAACGCATCGTAAACTTCAGGGTTATGAGTATTAGGTTTGTTTAAGAACTGATCCTCCATCATATCGGCAAATAGTTCAGATTTTCTTTCTAATCATAGATTTTGTTTTCGGACGATGTTTTAAGTATAGTGTTCAGAAGCATTTTTTGTGGTAGCCGTCCATTTAGTTTATAGATTAATCTATTTCTAAAATTGGATACGGTCCGTAATTACCTATATATCGAAAAGAACATGTCAATAGGTAAATATGACCGATCATAATCAACCGTCTACCCGTCTCGTGACAAACGTTGACGAAAACACCTTCCCGCCGTGAATATTTTACGAGTGCGATTGAAGGTTAGGTTAGGTTAGGTTAGGTTAGGAAGGATTACTGGTGTCCAGTGATAACTGATGGTACAAATTATATTTATATAGTATATTAATTATGATTGTGTAATTTGGATGTAACGTTCAAAACAAATAGGGTACCCTAGTTTTTATTTTCAGTAGGTATTCAAATATAAACAATTGGTACGCTGTGCCCGGATAATCTCGCGCGGTCGAGACCGTTGTCAATGCGAGTCTCCACGGATATATGTTCCCCATAAGTGATTTTCAATTTGTCTCACGATTGTTAGTTTTCCGATACATTTGACCGTCTTACACGTAAAAACAGTAGTTGATGACTTCTACCTTTAAAATTTCAGTTGGGATGTCTTTAATCACTACCTTTAGAACTTGATCTTCAGGAATTGAGAAAGTAGTGAAAAAAATAGTTTTTTCCCTGGTGGTTGATTGGTTAAAACAAAATTGTCCTGATGAGTCCTGGCATTTCTTTCTCTTTCAAAAAATCAGTTGGGATGTCTCTAATCACTATCATTAAAATTCGATCTTCAGGAAGAGAGAAGACAGGAAAAAGAATGCTTTTCCCTGGTGGTTTATAGGATAAAACGAAATTGTTCGGTTATGGATAGGTAAATTGTGAATGAATTTGGCATTAGGCCCTCCAATGTGCCTATCCTCTGAGACCAGGATAGGATTTATTATCTTGAGATGATGTTGTAGATATCCAAATTCTGGTGTGTAGATTCATGTGATAAAATTCTACAACTTGTGTATATTTTTCAAATTACTTTTAACTTTTTCAATGGCCGAGGACCATTACGTAAACTACATTTAATCCGTATACATTTTTCTAAAAATTATCACATTACAATTTGAATGTGTGGTTCTCTAATGAATAATATATTATAAAAAATACATACCTCCATAAAAAAAGTTTTCGAAGTATTCAAAGTATGCTAATTCATCTGATAAGAAAATAATCAAATAATTTATCATTGCACTGTTTGTAATTTTAATATCAATCGAAACTTATTATAGAATGTAAATTCTATTACTAAAACAGGCGAACAACCGTTTATTTAAAAACCTCAAGGTTATCCATTTATTTAACACAGTAACATAAGAAGAGAATGAGGCTGGTAAATTTAAAAACCAGTGTAATTTTTACTCAATAATAATTCACAGAGTAAATATCAATATTAGTTTTTTTTTATATTATCACAGTATGTTTATTTCAAATCAAACATCCGTAGTATATTTCATTGAAATAATTTTTTTCATTTCATGAAACGTAATATCACGGAAAAGTACCCTGACGTGTGGTAATATTGTAACCTTATGCTTTATAATAGCTGTATAACAATTTACTTATGCTGGCCCATCTGTACACTTACCTTTCTTTCCTCTGACCGCTACTTTTATTAAGTTAAGTCAGCTCCCATCCTAAAGGTCCATACTTCTTGCAAGTTATACCTTTCTCCCTTCTGACCTCTACTTCGTGCAAGTTACGTTAACACCCCTCCTTCCTAGTTTTCCTACGGATACGACTTCGATACCAAGAGCAGCGGAACCGGAAATGATGACGGCCCGAAGTGCCGACCATCGACTAGATTCAGCCAACTGACCACCCAGAACTAGGTCCGGATAAACCCTGATCGGAGGCGTGAGGCGAGATCCTCGGATACCTTCAACTCACTAACCATTGACATGCCACACGGACGTACACGGCACTTAAGGCACGCCTCCTCCATCCAGTAGCCGATTCTCCCGTTGCGCTACATCGATCCACGGGGCAACTCACTAATGACCACGAGGGCAATAGCGTCCTAGACCAACATCATCCCGATTAGCCGGGAGTGATCGTCGAATCTGATTGCAGGCCTGCATGGCCACGTTGCAGAGAAGACCACTTCATACGCCACAAGTCGCGATTGTCATCCATTTGCGCCAACGATGTCCCCTTCACCAGGGGTGACGTATCCACCCAGGAATCCATACGGACAGTCGTAATTATAAAACTATACGCCTTATCGTACAACTGTTGGCATTTGCTAATGACGTGGCAGTCATGTGCACTTGCAAAACTCCTCGGAAAATTAAAGAGGTCCTGGAGATGGCAATAAACACAGTAATTGGCTGGATGGCTGATCACGGACTCGTATTGGCACTGCAAAAAACGGAGATAGTGGTTCTGTCGCGCAAAAGACGATATCATTCTATATTACTGGACATCGGCGGCTATTGGATTCAGTTTAAACCAAGCATTAGGTATCTGGGGGTTCCAATTGATTTTAAGTTGAACTTCAAAGACCATGCGGCCATGATTTCGGTGCACGCAGTGCATCAAAAGCGTATCCATAATCATGGCAAATACAAGAGGACCGAATGAGCGCCGTATACGACTCAAAAGCTTGGAGAAAAGTAAAAAATGCGGAGGAATGAAACGTATAAAAATTGTAAAATAACCAGGTAATAGTTTGAAAACTGAAAGGTAAAAATAAAGATAAAAGTAGAGAACGCACGGTAAGCGGTTGTAATAACTGGCCAGGTGTAATTAAATAATAAATAGTACTGTTTTTTTTTATAGAAAAACAGTATTTGAAGTTAGCATTTTACATATAAGATTATCTCAATTATCTGTTTATTTACTATAAAAATAAAGATTATTTTCTAGAATGTGAAGGCCGTTTTTCTCGAAATTTTCATAATTTTAATTATAACCAAATGTTACGGACCTCAATAGAGTACATAGATTTAGGTACCTCCCCAAAATTTTAATTCGTATTAAAAATATATTTCAGTTATAAGAAGGCTCACTCAAAAGGGGTTGAACTTATTAGGAATTCCAATCAGTAGGTGTTGCACTCAATATAATATAATCAACTAATATATTAGGATCAATGGTGATACATATTATGTGGAGTGTGGGTAGAATATATACATTCAGGGATTCGATTCGGTATGGGTGTTGCATTACAAATTCCAGTTGGTTTAAAATCTCTTTAGTAATTATGAAAAATATTCGATAGGATGGAAGGACACAATTGGGATATAAGGTATCTATAAATATGTATAAAAATATAAAAACTTACCACCTTTCATATCTTTTTTCACTAAAATTAATATAATATTAAAAATCGTAATGTTATTTTTAAATGCTCAAGTGATTATTGTTTTATGCATATGTATATAAATTTTAATATATATACAATTTATTCGAAATGTTTATTTAATAATTGGTTTCGTTCCAGTTTATGTTCAGATGTATTTAAATAGAATACAACTACCTATGTTGATAAAAAATCTTATCATTTATTATAAATATTAACCATAGTTCGGAGAAATCAAAATTAAACTCTACTCTACCCCAACTACAAATATAAGAACGTATCCCATGGAGCATAGTTTTATCTTTAATTTTAATTATTAAAATATTTCCATTTTTTGATTTATTTATCTTTTGAAATCAGTTTTCACAAAATTTGTGAGACACCTCATGAAAAATGTAAAAACTCAAGTTAATAATATTTTTACTAGGAAATTTATCTGATATTATTCCATGAGTCATAAAATATTTCATACCTCCAGTTGACTAATTTAATAAGGGACATACTCATTATACTACACATAATATAATATTATAAGAGAAGCTCAATTTATATTGTTTTTAAAGAAAAAAAGTTTTTTAAATAGAATGGAAATTCAATTTACTAATGTTTCGCGGAAAAAGAACCATGATCAAATAAAGCACTTATATGGGTATTCATGGGTATTCTAAATAATATTTAAAAGTATTTAAGTAGTTTTCATATGTGTTTCTGAGTAGTATATCAATATTTTTCAAAATATATTTTATATCATTTTCTTTTTTTACAACACTTTACGTATAATGAGTAACCTAAGATTTAGGTACCTACCCAAAAATTTATATTTTATGAGTTATTATTAACTTTATTACATTTTTATTCATAATATTCTATAAAAATGTTTAATAATAATCAAAAATACAGCATATATTAATACACACCATATTTACTTTTACGTCAAATGATTTGACTAAAGATGAATATGAAAATAAGAATCTTATCAAAGATTCACCAGACAGTTTTATATTATTTAAAAATTCGATTACCGATTGGTCTTCTTCTACGAGAGTACCTGGGGAGGGGATTCCTCTTATAACTACTTTTACACTAAGAGAGTCTGAGAGGGAATGGAGTTGCACTTAATTAAACTTCGTCGGGACCAAGATGTTGAAATTATTGTTAACATTTTTCGAATAGTACATAAGTGTACTTTTATTTGTTAAAACTTTTATAAAATTTACAGTAAAACATGAAATAAACAATTTTAATAGTACAAAATGTGTATAAGAGATGAGTCTATCACGATCACGATAATAAAGTACTAGTCAATATTAATGAACTGAAATTCATCTTTAAATCATCACTTGGATCCTCTCCCCTATCGTTTTTGGATCATTTCTGAGGTCATCTGTTGAATACAAATGCTCATCTCCCTTATAATATAAGGGAGATGAACATTTGTATTATATATTATATATTATATCTAACGCTAATGTGCACGGTATAAAATTCTCTACTAGGATTTAATAATTTCGAGGACTTTTTAAAATACTAGATTATGATTTATCGAATTCATTGCATTTACATCTTGTTCTCGCATATACGCATGTATCCAATACACACGTATGCATATACTTAAATAAACACATATACACATAACATACATACATATATATTATACATAAGTATATACTTATATCCATAACTACTAATACCTTGCACAATAAATACTTAGTGTTTCTATTATTACATTTCTCGCATCCGTCGGTAGTAACGTGTTTCTATATACATATAATTTTTTATAGATTTTCCTATTTTAGCTAATATGTTATATTAATTTAAATAATTAAATAATAATTCTAATAACATTGGTATTTTTATACGAATATTATTTAATCATTGACTTATATATTTTATATTGAAATTCACGTAATCGTAACAAACTAAGCTGTCGTCAGCGTAAAAACTTATCTTATTTATAGTTTTTGGTTGTAATGAAGATTACAACATAGTTGTTGAAATACATACATGCAGCTAAAAGTAAGTATATAATTAGTTTTTTGGAGATTTGGGCTTATAATAATTTAGAATATAATAATCACAAGTGCTAATATCTATTTTAGTAGGTTTTTTACAAGTTAAAAAATAAAATTCTAAATTCATATTTCTTCTTGACATATTTTAGAGTGTTTCCGAAAAGAAAATCCTAATTATTATTTATTGATATGATATAATTAATTATAATTACACTTGAATACATATACAAATGTTAATAAATATGATCAAAAATACAATAATGATAAAACTTTTAACTTACCCTTATTAAAGAAAAAATATTCAAAGCATTCTATACCAGTAGTGTGACCTAATTTAAAATGTTTTCATTATATTGTATTTGCTAAAATAATATTCCAAAACTTTCGTAAATATTATATACGAATACTTACCATTACATAAAGTTTCCAACGTTTCTGTTGTGATAGATAGTTAATATGTTCAATATTAAATATAGAACATATATAATTATTATATAATGTTAGGAATAAAACATTAAATACCAAAAATGTTATCATTTATATATGTAGTAAACTATACGTTATTGGTAGTTATATTATTGGTAGGTTAAACTGTAACATTTTAAATATTTTGAAAAAATATTTTAATAATTTTAAGAAAAATTTTTCTTTTTCAAATGAACTTAAATATTTTGAATAGATAATAGAAAAAAACGTAGAATCAATTAAATTAACTACAATATTTATTTTTTATTTCAGCAAAAAAATTTTCGGATAGAAATAGTCGGGAAGGAGTTTTAGAGTGTTGAGCTTTTTTTGATTTTGAATTATAGTAAACTGAACGTTGTGTAGAATCGTTATTCGAATGTAATCGTTAATCATCACTTTCACATTAAAAAAAATAAGTTATGAATTAATTGTTCATGATAACTGTAATTGTGCATATGGTATTCATTATTTACGTTCAATGTATTGACTATAATAGAATGCTCATGAGATAGATCTGAACTTTTATACAAATTTTCGGTTCCGGTTAGTACTATACATTTTAATTCGTGCTCGTTGCTCTGCGAACCATTGTGTATTTCATCCTCATCATCAGATAAGATTTTTAGTCTGCCCTTCTAACATGCGTGAAACCCAATTCGTTTGAAACTGTACGATCGTGCTTATAGTCCTAGTTATATTGAGCATTTGTTTTTATTTTATATTTTTGTTTTTCAAATTGTAACTCATACGCAAATCTCCAGACAATTTACATTGTGTCTATAAATAAAATGTTTACTAAATTAATATTATATGTAACTGGTGTTTTTTATTATACCAATACGAGAACTTCAATAATTTAATTTCAAACTTACCAGAGGCACCCACAGAATATGTCCTCAATGGGTGCAAAATATATTTCAACTTTAACCTCTTTCTAAATATTCTATTATTAAATGGTTCGGGGTGATTCAGTCTATATGTGCGAAATCACACACGTACTCACGTATACATAAAAACAAACACACACGCACATAGTGGATAGACTAATTAAACCTTATAGCTGAAAATGTCGATGAAATAAATAACGATACGCAATACAACGAATACAAAATAAAATATTTAGAACTAGAAAAGAATCCTATAATACTGGATCCGAAAAGTTTTAGAAAAGTAATGATTATTCTCTTGCTCAATAAATGAAAAATCAATTCTTATCATGAATTTTCCTATGCTGCATATCTCAGTTCATATAAAGCATTAGATGGTAGCAATGCGAAAACAACAACAGTAGTCCCTATCATCTCTAGACTATGAAAAATATATGAAACTATTGGACGGCTACGAATGCCCTCGTGTGGACCATGATTCAAATTGGCAAACATTTTATTATACTAGGGTCTGAAGGAATGTGGAAAAAAATACAGGTAAGTCTGTTATAACTGCTGTCCGTATGATATATTTAATATTTTTATGGTATGTGTGATTAGTATTTCATTCCAGAAGTTTACAGTCATTGGACAGTATAAGTGGGAAGAGGTTAAAATATTTCTTGTCATCAGAAGATGAAAAAAAATCATTTTCGTTCTTTATTCCGTATACAAATGAAAGTGACCATTTGATTCATATTGTTTTAATATATTACTATAATTATATTAAGTAATTGGCAAACATTTAAATGAATAATGACTAAGACTCTATTCAATTATTATTGTCCAATAATTCTCTTAAAAATCCTAGCATTCTGAAATACATCTAATATTATTAATCTCTAAAAATAGGTGTAATAGGCATTGATTCATAAATGTAATATTTTAAAATAATACGGTTGTAAACAGTTTAAATGTACTTACTATTGCATTTATGAAGTTTATCTATTTATAAAAAATTAGAAACAAAATGCAATTCATTATAAATTGTGTTGAGTACTCCTTTTTTTTATTATAATATTTATTCAAAATAAGATCCAGGTACTTTAAGTAATATATTGGCAATGACTCCATAATTTTAATAATTAAGAATTTTTTTACAAATTGTTTATTGCTCTTCTTTTAGTATTTGTAATTAATTATAATTAAAATATTCTATCATGCTTGATATGGGTTCTTACTTGTTTTAGTATTAAACGTATTGGTTAACACTCGAAATCGTTGATTATTATAATAGTATATATGCAATTTCATAAATATATATTACTATATTAAAATAATATAATAATGTTACGTTATAATTTATAATACCAAAGAAAAAAAAAATGTATATAAATCTGAAAATATTATATTATATAGATTTTGGCTCAACATATTATTTCAAGTACAGTTATCTAACTTTGATTTTAAATCTAAAATAATAACTAATATTAATGCGATATATGTTCGAGGCCTGAAGTTGTAATGTAAACGATGTGTATCTGGACTGCTTATTCTTATGAACAATGAAAAAATTATTATAATTTTTAAAGATGTTACTGTACAAATAACAATAATTTTTTCCCAAATACAATTCATTCTTGTAAGTTTTTGGATTGTTTTAGCAAAGAACACTCTTCCTCGTTGATAACAACTACTAAAGAAATAGGTCTCTTTTCCGCTTCTTCCGCTTGCCTAGCTTTTTGTGTCATGGTTATCTCTTTAGGCCATGTTTTTTCTGCGTGGCATAGAATATCTGGACCCGTCCACCAAAGTTGGTGTTTAGCAAGGTCAATTGGAGCAACACCACGGGAAGCGCAGTCCACTGTGTTAATTTCTGATGGTACGTGGCGCTATCTTGTAGGATCGGTCATTTCTTGGATTTTGGCAACTCGGTTGGCAACAAACGTCTTTAATTTAGCTGTCAGTGATTTAATCCAAGATAAAGCTACCATTGAGTTGGTCCAGGTAGTTATCTTTACAACATTGAGTAAAGTAAGGTTAGGTTGTACATTAGATAATAACCGCGCTAAAAGCCATGCACCGCAAAGCTCTAAACGCGAAATAGTCATTTTAATTGCGGGGGGCCACTCTTGCTTTCCCTATGAGCAAATGGCAGGTAATGCCGTCGTTAGTTTCCACACGTAGGTACACCGCATCGGCGTAAGCCACTTCAGAACTGTCACTGAACCCATGCAATTAGTACGTAGCGTTGAGTTGAGTGACAAGACGTGGAATTCCTAAGGTTGCCAACACAGGTAACTTTTGATGATACCTTTCCCACGCCATAGCAGCTTGTTTAGGTATAGGTTGATCTCAGCTAATTTCAGCTAATCATAAGCCATTTTATTAACCTTTTGAGATCCGTAGTAACTGGGGAAAGTAATCCAAGTGGGTCATAAATTCGGGCAATCTCTTACAGAATAGCACGCTTGATTTACTTCACTGGTTTCGGGTGGTAATTGTAACTAAAGGTACCAACTTTTGGGTTCAAGTATAGTCCAAGAACCTTTGTGCATTTTGATATATATTCATCAAACTTGACCCGTTGTGTTTGTCGATGTTCTAACGGAACTTGATTCAACAATTTTTCTGAATTACTGAATCACTTCCGTAATTCAAATTGGCCCTTCACAAACACTTTCACGAGATTTTTCTGAAGTTTTATTGCCTCTTCTTCACATGTAGCATCAGTAACCACATCATCAACGTATAAATCATTTTATATAGTGAATTTTACAAGAGGATCATTAATGGCTTCTTCTGCGGCTAGTTGATATAAGGTACGAATAGC
This sequence comes from Pemphigus obesinymphae, assembly GCA_025469235.1. Classification (NCBI taxonomy): domain Eukaryota; kingdom Metazoa; phylum Arthropoda; class Insecta; order Hemiptera; family Aphididae; genus Pemphigus; species Pemphigus obesinymphae. Next base: position 20,820 of record JAIPRL010006978.1, read on the forward strand.
AAGGAAAGGTGAAGACCTTTGCCGAAAGGTTTCAGTGTTCATTTCATATTCTTATACAGGTTCATTCAAAGAAAAACGATATAATAGGCATTGAAATGGTCGGTGGGTTTCAGTAACGATTATTTAGCGAAACATCGGTTTGATATCTGCCGTAAACACTACGGGGTGAAATCGGAACCGTAAGATGATACCTGGTAATTTCTGTTGTAGTTTTGGACCAAAAATTTATGATACATTAAACACTATTCGCATTTTTGTAGTGGTACTCTCCGGCTTTAACACTGCATGGTGTGGAATATAATACGTATTTCCATCAGTGTCTGGTTTAACAAACACTCTTGATATATGGCCTGTATTTAGGTAATCTTGCATGGCATTATTATATTCGTGGTGAAGTTCAGAACATTTTCTGAATAGGTTTTCTAGCTTATGTAATCGATGTAGTGTTATGTCGTTGGATTGTCCGAGAATTGGTGGAGTTGGTTTGGTCCCATAGTGATCCTAATAAGTGGTGACCATTGTAATTCCAAAACTATAATGTTTAATGTATGTTAAACATATACTTATTGTATTTATATATATATATATATATATAAGGACATATTCATTAAATCTTTAAAAAAATGATAATATAATACAATTATAATATATAAATAAGAAAATATGCTAGTGTCTAGAGTATTTGAAAAATGTTTACGAAGATAACTCCAGATATATTTTCTTTTGTACATATATATATTTTTTTTTATAGGTACGTAATATATATTTTATTTTACCTATTTATTGCAATTATTTTTTCAAGTATTCATTGTAATATGATTTAATAATGAAGACTTATTTTTAATTTCAGATTCTACCTACTTCCACCAGTCAGATTATAATAAATAATTATAAATTTATGTTGGCTGAAAACCCAAAGATTACTTTGAGGGAAGTTCGTAAAGAAATGTCAAAGAGACTAGGAATTGGTGAAACAACAATTTCTAACACCATATCTGAGTATAACAGCACTAAAACAGTTTCAACTCCAAATTCGTCAAGGGTTCGAACATCATATAAACAAGCGTTTGATGATTTCCATAGGAATGCAGTCCGAAGATATGTTCATTCCTTTTGGTTCAATCGAGAAATACCTACAGTAGACAAAATCTTTCAGGTGGTATCTGACGATGATAGTCTTCCTTCTATATCACGCATAAATCTATTTCATCTTTTGAAGGCAATGGATTTCAAATATACCAAACGTGGTCGAAATAGTGCCATGACTGAAAAAGATGAAATAGTTATGTGGCGTAGACGGTTTCTTAGATATATAAGGAGATATCGTGAAGTGGGTCGTCACATATATTATCTTGATGAAACCTGGGTCAACGCAGGTGAATGTACGAGCAAAACATGGGTCGATACTACTGTGAAGTCTCATCGTGATGCATTTTTGAAAGAGTTAACTACTGGATCTCAAAACCCATCGGGTAAAGGAAAACGTCTTATTGTTCTTCATATAGGTTCTGTAGATGGTTTCGTACCTGATGGATTACTTTTATTTGAATCCAAGAAAAACACTCGAGATTATCACGATGAGATGAACGGGGCACTTTTTGTGATTGGATGAAAACTGTACACCCACGACTACGTGAGAATAGTGTCATTTTTATGGATAATGCCTCAGACCATTCGGTAAAAATAGATAAAGCACCAAATTTATCAATTAGGAAGGCTGACATTATTCGGGGATTGGAAGCTAAGGGTGAGATTGTCCCTAATAATAATAACAAAAACACAATCACGATACAGTGCCGGGTGGCGATGGAGAGTATCAATCAGCTACAATGTACAGTGATGTCCGTCACTATATCGTGGTGTCGATACGAAAATTCGCGAAGTGTATGAAAAAAGCATGCGTGTTCTCTTAGATTGAACTTATACCGAACAATATAATTTTTCTTAATATTGAATGGATTTCAGACACGACGTTTATTAAAACATAATACGCATTCTTTATGGGTATTTTAAGTGTAATACAAAATGGAAGTGTGATAAATTAAATCTGTTAAAACCAAAATTTCTAATCGTGAAATAATACGTAAAACGCAAAAAATGTTATAAAAAACACACATTTAAAAATATATCTATATTTTTGAAATTTTAAAAAATCGACAATTTTTAAAGTTTTTAGCATATACATTTTTATCTAGGATACATAAACAATAAATGTAAAGAAGTTATTATATAGATCTAAAGATGGGAAATATTTTTTATAAAAACTCATTTCAATATCACTAACAGTATAAGCAATAATGGTCAAAAAACCTATTATTTATATAATATTTTGTAAAAGTTCATATTTTGGTCTCATGTCTGCACATCATAACATTATTTCATTGATCTGAACCTTAATAGGGTTTAGTCTTAGACTAAATAGAATCAAAAAACTGTGTTTGTTACGAGTATACAGAAATGAAGTGAAACTTATTTTTGAGTCATTCAACCGATAGAATATTAGGTTCGTATTAGATTAAAATAAAAAAATAAAATTTTTAATTGAATTGAATTTATTATTATTATTATTATTATATAAAGATATGACAAAAATTATAACTTTTTTTCTACAACAGATATAAGTGGGGTACGATAACTGAAATAACTAATGTAAGTTTTTGATTGGACGTTATAATTTATATAATTACATCTATTGTGGTTTTTGACCGAGATGTAGGAGATTATGGATCATTATTTATTGATAAATTAAACCCAAAAATTGTTTTAATGGTTTTGATCTACCCGATACGAAATTAACATTTATATCCCCACTCAGAGTCATTGTTATTTTATCTTCTCTCCTGCCTAGTAATGCTGACCTCTAGTAGTTTAGACGAGCAACGATCTATGTAAAAAAATAAATTAAATGATCTATTTTTTGATTTGGCGAGTTATGAACTGCTACAATAATGATTTTTGAATTTTGTCTTATAAACTCGGTAACAAAAAAATTAATCGACTAGAGTAATACTAAAATAAAAAAGCTGTGATTGTTCTATTTTCATGTCAATTGATAGAGTGACAATATTAACGATATCGTCATTACGATAATAAAAAGCTATTCCTCTAGATCTAATATTTAGATGTCCATATTTAATGATACACTTGAAGTTAGATATATAAGTATGTTCGTTTTTGTGTTCCCATGCCTCAGAGAAATTAAAACTTTAAAATTTTGAAGGACTATATCAAGGATATCCGATAAATGAGCTCGGAGACTTTGACAATTTAGACCGGAAATTGACCATCACCCGTATTATTTTTATAATATTTTATACAATTTTATATTTTGGGCCCAAATTAGTAAGTTTTAATATTATTTTATTGATCTGAAACTTAATAGGGTTTAATCTTAGACTAAATAGAATAAAAAACTGTGTTTATTGCGAGTATGCACGAATGAAGTGAAACTTCTTTCTAAGTCATTCAATCAATAGAATATAATGTTTGAATTGAATAAAATAAAAAATAGGATTTTCAATTGAGTTTAATTTATTATACAAAGAAAAAACAAAAATTATAATTTTTTTTCTACTACAGATTTAATTGGTTTATGATAACTGAAATAACTAATGTAAGTTTTTGATTGGACATTATGAAGATATCGTTTGAAAATTGCTATTATTGTGGTTTCTGACTGTGTTGTTGAAGATTTTGGACCATTATTTAATGATGAATTTCCCACAAAAAATATTGTTTTAATGGTTCTGATCTATCCGGTGTAAAATCAATATTAAAGTCTCCACTCAGAGTAATAGACAATGTATATTCTGCCCTGCCGAGTATTGCTGCACCATCGGTACTATAGGCGAGCAATGATTTATTTAGAAAATTATCTGTGTTATCTATTTTTTGATTCGATGTGAGATATAAATTGTTACAAAGATGATGATTTATAAATTTTATCTTAAATACTCAGTAATACAAAATTCACAGAACAGGGAAAATTTTAATTTAAATAGCTGTGATTGTAATATTGTCATCTCAATTGCCGAAGTGAAAATATTAACTATATCTTCATTACAATGATTAATATTCACACCTCCGCTCTGATATTCTACCGTTTACACTAAATAATACAATTGAAGTATTCAATTAATAAAATATATTAGTATGTTCGTTTTCATGTTCTCAGATCTAAGAGAAAATTTAAAATTTTGAGTTTTGAATGACTGTATCAAGGATATCCGACAAATGAGCTCGGAAGTTTTGCAATTTAGACTATAAATTGAAAATCCCGTTTGTTCATTCTTAATAAAATTAAGTTGTGTGTCAATTGTAATTAAAGAGTGAGTGGAAAGTCTTATAAATTCATCACACT
>JAIPRL010006979.1:0-25178 GCA_025469235.1 Pemphigus obesinymphae
ATGATTTTGGCTGTAAAAAAAATTACAGGGAAAAATATAACAATCGAGACGGTCTGGATTTCACGATTTCCCTGTGTAAAAAATTACAGGGGAATTGAAATATACGAGACGGTCTGGACTTCACGATCCCCTGTATGTGTAAAAGTGAAAAAAGTGAGTTACAGGGAGACCAATTTTTTGGTGACCGTAAAGTTCCCCTTTGAACATTTAGATTTTCCCTGGAATTCCAAATATAGTGACAGAACCTACAAACCTCTACTACTCATACACAATTTCCTTTCCCTTTTTCTGTACATCTTTAGAATCTATCTTACACAAAATATTTGCCTCATTAATGACCTTCCAGGTATAAACCTATACTGATTTCTAGTAACAAATGTGTCACTTCTTACCCTTTTGTATGTACCATACAACTCTTCCTACACATTTATGGAATTTTTTTTTAACTAGTATCTTATTAAAAAACTTTGTCAGCCATCCTATACTTAAACTGTTCAATATATTCCATACTTCTACCGGTACTTCATACAGTAACACTGCTCTCTTATTTTTTTATTTTTTTCAAAGTGATCCATACTTCAACTTCTCTAATTAAATTCACTACCTAAATTCTCGTATACTCGATCGATTGTCTGTCATAAAATTCTTCTTTTTATAATCCCTCAAAATATTCTTTTCATCTCTTTATAACTTACTTGTCCTTCGTTAACACCATACTATATAATATTTTTTCAAGTTGTTATTTTCTTTACAAAGAGCTTGTAGTATCTTAAAGGTAGTTTTCAATTTTGAAATCGGTGTAAAGATGATTTTAAACAGATTTGATATTGTGTTCTAAACATTGATTTTTATAGTAAATATTTCTTATCATGACGAGTAGAACGATTTTTCATAAGTTGTATGAACCCCAATTCTTTGCTCCATTTTTTTATTTTATTATCTTGAATATAAGTTTCAAACATGTTTTTTATATCATTATTTGGTTTTTTAACTAAGCCTTGACTTTGAGTATTTTGATTAGAGAAATATTGTTAGATTTCTTTCAATTCAATAATTTTATTCAAATGTTGCGGACGTATAAAGAGTAGTTTTGTATCGTCCGCAAGTTAAGTATACTTTATTAAAAATGTGTACATATATATCTATTTTACAATTGTGTGGTATCTCATAAAGAGTTTACAGAATTTGTCTATCGATGCGGTAGTTCGGCCGTTTATGCCGGGCGACTCGCATGGCCGTGTGATGGGTACGGTCAGCGGTACAGTGGGTACCGTCGTGATAGTCGTATCGTGCGTAGGGGGGGGGCTTGCATACTAGATCCCCTCCGGAGGCACACTTATGTCCCGGTTCCCTATCTGCAGAGGCACACTTATGTCTTGCGCCCAGCCTAATCCCAGAGAGAGAGAGTGAACGGTTAGGTTCGGTGGACGTCAGGACGGTGGTGTTGATAGGAAGCCGGGGCGTCGGTGGCTGGTAAGCTTGTTGAGCGGGTAGGTGTGCGGTCGTCAGTGTGGCTTGTTGAAAGGCAGGCTTGTTTGTCGAGTTCGGAAGTGATCCGCTTCCGGGTGGTTTTCTTCCAAAGTCGTCCTTCTGCTGTGTAAGAACGATGGAAGAAAAACTGAAGATGAGTCGAGAAAATGTCGCTATATTTGTACACTTTCTCGACTTTTTCTATGTGCTCTGATTGGTTGGTGGTCGAATTGTCATAAGTGACCGTGCCCGCACGAGTAAACTGGTCGGGAAAGGAAGCAACGTGTTTGTTGTTTTGTGGCCCTGAAAAGGGCCATTTTGGTGGTTTTGGGGAGTTTGCGCCGTTACAGCATCCCCTCGATTTTTGTTGAAGGTCTACCGTGGCTAAAATCTTGAAACATACGCGCTCATTCGTCTTGTCGGACTACGTCTGACCGGGTGATCGCCGCTCGGTATATGGTTTTCCTCAGTTGGTTTCTTGTCATATACCAGAGTGGAGTGTTCCCTTCCTCGTCCGTGTACTGGTGAATTTTCGAACTTTTGAATTTCTTTTCTATTCATTTTTGTGTTTTCATGTTGGCTTTTGATTGGCCCGCACGTCCTTCCACACGGCGGTTTCTCATTGGCTGTTTGGCGTTTGGAAATACGGACGGACATTGGCTACATTAACAATGTCCGCCTCTTGGGTATATGAATCCTGTATCGCAAGTGTGGATTCTCCTAACACTTTAGTGATAACGTATGGTCCGTTGTAGAGGTGGAACAATTTTTTAATTTCGCCCTCCACCCCACACGATAGCTTGTGATTTCGGATTAGTACATGTTGTCTGATGTGGTATTTCACAAATTTCCTCCCTCTGTCTGGATTCTCTTTTACTCGTTCCGCTCGTTTCCATGTAAGGCATGATATGGATTTTTAGTCTTGATAGGAGGAGTTTTTCAAAGAGTTTACCCATGCAGTTGAGGAGGGAGATCGGATGGTGATTGATTGGGAACTTGAGGTTTTTCCCTGGTTTTGGCAGCAAGATGATATCAGCTGATTTCCATTGTTTGGGGAAATATTCAATTCCCGAACAAGCGTTGTAGATTCTGCATAAGTTGATGGCCAGTCGTTTTCCTCCTCTTTTGAGACAGCAGTTTGATATCATGTCAGGTTCGGGGGCGCTTTTGTTTGGAAGTTTCTTCATCAAGTTCCAGACTTGGTTGTGGGAGAAATATATAGATTTTTCGTATACGGCATTTGTGTGTTGATCTAGGGTTTCGTCGACCATTTGATCGACCCAGGAAGTAACGTCTAAGGGACTGAATTGGCTTTCCATGTTGTCGTCGAAGACGTTTGCTTGTGATTCTGGTTCGAAGTGGAGATTGCCTTGTTCGTCCTGAAGTGGAGTTTTTGCATGCGGTTTCCTTAATAGATACCGGTAGAGTTTGTAAAGTCCTTTCCAGCCCTGGGGGCTGAAGATGAGTCGAGAAAGTGTCGCCGTATTTATACACTTTCTATGTGCTCTGATTGGTCGGTGGTCGGTTTTCGGTTTTCTCGTTGTTGCTCTTCCCTGATTGGTGGAACGGTGTTTTGGTTGTCACTGGTTTACTCTGTGGTATGGGACCAACATGACAAACTGGGATTGTTATAAGTGACCGTGCCCGCACGAGTAAATTGGTCCGGGAAGGAAGCAACGTGTTTGTTGTTTTGTGGCCCTGAAAAGGGCAATTTTGGTGGTTTCGGGGAGTTTGCGCCGTTACACAAATTATCAAAAAAATTAGATTAAATTTAAAAAATCATTAATTAATGTTTTATATAATATAAAAGAAATAACGTTCAATATATATTATACGTACAATGGTATATTATAGAATATAAAATTGTGATATTCTGTCACCAAAAGCATGAAAACTCAACTGGCCAATCAATCGACTAAATCAGTTCACTGACTTTATTAACATAACAATAATTATTTTATCACTTTGATATAGGAAAATAATAATAGGTAAAACAATAATATAATAAATTAATCTAGATATTGTGTTCGGCGCGTTTAATATAACAAAATAAGTGTGACATACACAAATAGTTTTTAAATTTTAAATTTAATTAACTGTTTTTTTTTTTTTGTGTGTTTTTTATATATATATATATATATATATATTTAATTTGTTTTAAATTAAAATAGAATAAATTAATAAACATATTAAAACATATTAAACAATTATACATTCCCACATTTCTCAAAAATAAACTGATAAAATTAAACTACAATTAATAATAAATGTTGAAAATAAATAATAAACATTATAAAACTATAATGTCACATTATAGAAACAATATAAAATATTAAAATTTTCAAATCGGGTAATTGTTTTGAATAAGTAAGTATATATAAAGAATAAGTAATAATAAGTAAAGTATTTTAAAATTGTAAATTGATGATTATGTGACATGCATTAGATATTTACATACATTTGACATTGATATACATTTATAGCAATGACACTGTATTGTTGATCGTGAAACGTTCAACTAACGTATTTTATCAACAATATATTTAACGCGTATTCAATGTAATACATATAACATCATTGGGACGTTATTTGTGGACGTAGGTACTTTCTACAGCATTTGATCGTTATTGCAATTAAAGCATATGTTGACTTTAAAAGCAGTTACATGATAATATAATTACATTTTTCTGGAAAGGCAGCAATAATTAGACATCAATTATTATACTGTCTTATTTACATAAATAAAATTAAGAATGCAATGTTTTACGTGAAACAAAATGTGTAAAAATCGTTTACATATAAACCTTAGTAAAATATATACATATATATGATAAACCATATGCATAAAATTACAATTTCTTGAGGTATAACGTTCCTTGTCTCGCTGATTCAAACTCGATGGTTTTTGTACTACCACTCTTAATTTCGTGGTTATAGTGATCTTCGGGTTTCGTTGGGCGTCAACTTTAACAGAAGGCCAATTTGTATAGTTACACAAAATAATAAAATGACACTTATGTCAGAAATACGTAAGTAACACAGTGCAATCACACTACAATATGACCATATATATAGTAGGTATCAAAGTAAATATTGAGAATGAACAAGAAATAATGTAAAACGCAATTTTAATTTGGTTTAAAATATTTTATATATATATATTTATTTATTAAAGTTAATGAATATTTAAAATCATAAAAAAAATTTATATATATATATAGTAATTAATAACTACTTTATTGTTTAATTTTAGTGCATAAATGTATGCGTTAGACTTTAGCACATATACTTTGCTTTGCAATAGAAAATATGAAACCTTAATAATATGATTAATAATCATGCTTTATATTAACTAATGGTTATATGATGTTAAAATTATGTACGCCCAATTAATTGATAAAATAATTGTTATGTCTATTAAAAATGTAGTACTCAAATAAACAGCTTACTCTATGTTTTTCTACCTATAATTTGACTCCAGGCTTTTTTAAATATTTTCAGATGAAGATATTGATTTTGCTGAATTATGTAAATATATATTTTAATGGACTATAAATAATCAAATTTATAATGTAAAAAAATGAAAATGTAAAAGCCGATTATAGAATATTCTGCCAGTTGAGCGTGGGGGTACAATACTACAATAGGGTGCTAGCAACGTTTTAATTCCAGTGGTTTACAACGAATGTTTTGTGTTCAGGTCACTAGTAAAAAAGAACCAATGACAGCCATTTCTTGATATATGAACATCTTTATGATGCCTTTTGAGATTTAAGAAAGTCTGAGATATACACAGTATTAAAGCTAGTGGATCCTTCGTTTTTTTATGGACTTTTCATTTTTATATTTATTAGTCTGATAATGCGATCTTACCAAAAATCAAATTTCTATTGTTTTATATCATTATTGTTTAATACTAATATATATTTATGCTTTATATTAAATAACAGAATAATATTTTTTGTCTCTTAATTTGGACGCATAAAAGAAATCCGAATGTTTAAAATAAACTTATTAGTTAGTTTAATTTTATTTTATTATCATTTATATTTAAAAATACCGGAAAAGTGTTGAACTCTAAAATACTATTTGCCTCTTCTTCCAATATGTCGCTTCTCTATATTAATATTAATATAATTTAAAAATGTTTATTATAAAGTGGTAAAATTGAATATTCTATAAATTATCTATAGGTACTATCACCATTATTTTGATTATAATTTGAACCTTAAAATTTAGTAGTGATTTTCTCTGTTTCGTACGAGATAAATAATTACCAGGCTACTGGTGATTATAAGTAAAATGGGAAGAGAATTCACTTGTAGAGTTCGTCAAACCTCCTCTGGTTACAGGGGACTACAACAGCCACAACACCACTTGGGGATATGATAGTAGTGATGAGACTGGAGAAGCTCTCTAAGACTGTGTAACGTGACTGATTTTCGCGCGACATAATAAAAATGACTATACCTACACGTACACCATTTCCCGCTCAAACACCCGATCATACCATAATTTTTTTTTCCCTTTCATAATATATCATATAAATATATAAAATCTCCCGCACATATTACCATCCGTCTCCCTCCACTACTCAAGTCACCACCGATAAGCGCGGACCGTCAACCGACTGCCGTTCGCCGCCACCGAGCTAAAGGCTGTCGTTTTCTGGACTCTCGGTCGTTCCAATCTCTCCACCGTGTCTGAAGTTTTTTGGCTCCACCACCGTCGGAGTTGTACATCTTTTTCAATACGAACCACGAACATTTTTCACCTACTCAAAATGTAATTTTTTTTTATTGTTTCAAAGTATGTTTTGAGCCATATGGCCGTGACTAATATTTTTATGTTCCGGTCTACGGGACCGTGAACATGGCGATGGGTGATCGGTAGCGGCCGCGGTAATGTGTATCTCTGTATTTAATATGTACTCGTATCTCTTTTCATGTCAATATTTAATTTTTATACCCCTTGCACCCATTATTATGTATAATCTATTAAAATACATTCGTAATAATCTCTCTCATTTTTTTTTCTCTCCTAACAATAGTTTTCCCATTTCACTTCACTTTTAATTCTCTATCTTTCATTCCCTTGTATACAGCATCAATATTACAGTAATTTTTATTTCGTAAACACCGTACGAAGTATTAGTAATATATTAAACCTCACATTGTAGAACTGCCCCATTTCATTTAACAATATCAACTTGGGTAATATTTTATCAAGTACCCGATCGTCCACGTGGACTGCGTCGGTATAACGCCACAGCATGTAGATGTGTGGTAGGTACCTACTATATCGTCTCAAACACTATTAAAATTACCAACCTATTATAATGACTGTACATTTTTATTTTGTTTCTTTTTTGTTTTCTCGTAAAATTTCCACTTTTAAATACTTACAATTTTATTCTTTTCTTTCCTTTATTGTGTGACGAAATAAATATTATTTATTTCGTAATTATAAATATTAAAGTCCCATGTACATAATGTATTTTTTCCCTCTATAGATAACTGTTGTGTGCGTTATCTGTAGAATAACATTTTTGTAATTAATATTATATATAGGTATATGTCGATAACTATTGTTAATTACCCGGCCTATCGCAAACACAAAACCAATGTATTCTATTCTTCACTTTAATAATAATATAATCATCGTTATCAAATAAATAAATAAATAAACAAATAAATAATCAATAACATCAATATTTTTCAAATTTAAACTTTTCTTTTTTTTTTTTATCCTTTTTTCTTTTTCTCTCTTTATTTATGTAAGGTAACAAAAATCGGTTGGACATCAGCCACCTTGAGCCTCGGTCCTACGGTGGACCCAAGTTCTTTTTTTTAGCTTTTGGGGTCAACCTAGCCTTTTAGGGGACTAGGGGTGGTCACAACTGGATCCCTGTATCTGACCTCTACATACTTCAGGACCTTAAAGGCCCACATACTTTTTGGTCAGCTAGGTGGAATGCTGGCTACAACTCGGATTTGACTATGAAACGCTCGATGACGATCGCATTCCGTACCCTGCAGAAAGATCGATCATTGGTTGTTTTCCTAATAGCCAACATGGGGTAATTATGATCAAAGTTTGGCTTAACTTTCAACTAAATAGCCCACGCCCAATTCCCAGATGGAACTTTCAAAAAGCTAATTGGAAACAATTCAAGGGGTATATAAAAATGAACATAAATCACATACGTAGATGTATAAGTGCACTGCCACGCTTCCAAAACCTCTTATTTAAAGCAGCCAAAATAAACATCCCGAGAGGTTTCAGAAAGAAGATACTCGACTCATTAGACACCGCCAGGCGCCAGAGATGGATTGAAACGGTTGAAAACCTTACCATGAAAAGAAGTAGCCATGAGGCATAGGCATTACTTAAAAAATTAGAAGGCAAAATTAAATTTAATAACGCGAAAACTAAGATCAAGCCAGAAGCAATAGCCCCAATTCTAATTGACAATTCTCGGGGAACTGTATCGAAAGAACAAAACAGATTAGTTAAACATATGTTGCGGAAGATCTTAGCTACCCTTAAACCACACCTTATCTTCTAAGAATGCATCAGTGCTCAGTAGTTGATAATCGCTATTAGAGAACTTAAGATACGGAAAGCCCCAGGCAGAGATGGCATCCACCCGGAATTTTTACATAACCTTGGATATTGAGCTCTGCAATGGCTGGCGAGCGTATACTATGACATCTTTCCAATTTGTGGCAAGTAATACCGATACCTTAAAAAACTGCAGTTTCTTTATTTCATCTTAACAACAGAGTGGCTAACCAAGAGCTCACAGACAAATTTTGTGGCCATCAAATAATGCACGACCAATTCCCAGTCTACTAAGGCATTACATTACACTGCGCCTTAACATACAAACGTCACTTGAAGAAAACAGCATCTCAACTGAAAATGAGGACTGCATTAATCTCAAAATTAGCTGGGACCACCTGAGGAGCCAATACTCAGGTCCTTCGTTCATCAACGATGGCCTTACTTTACTCGGTGGCTGAATATTGTTCTCCAGTTTGGGAAGGAAGTACCGATTGTAGATTAATAGATACCGAACTGCGAAAAAGTTTTCGCATAATTTCTGGGACTGTCAACTCCACAAAATTACAGTGGCTACCGGTTTTGGCTAATATCGAACCTCCACATATTCGCTGACAAAACTCTGTACTGAGAATTGCGGACAAACTACATAATAATCCAGAATTACCAATTCATTAGGATGGAATCGCAATGCCAAGACTCAAGTCCCGCCACCCTTTCCTTGTGAAATTACAAGTCATAATGAGCAATATGAGTCTCCAGCCAGACCCGTGTAAGGAAGAATGGAAAAGTGACATCCCAACTAATGGATTTTTAGTGGAAAAAGTACACAGTAGACCTCCAGGAACGAACCTCCCGCGGAAACTGTGATCAAAGTTGAATCCCATACGCACCGGTTAAGGTCGGTGTTATTATTTTATGTATATATGGTAAATCAAGGCAGACCCCTAAATGTGATTATGGTGCAGTTAGGCGAACGATGGAACACATAGTAAGTGAATGCGCAAAGAAAAAATTTCCCGTAGCCTTAACTGAAATACATGCAGCAACGGGCAAGGCAATAAAAGGGTAGACTATGTAGGCGTCGGCATCTAACGTACTTCTGCACCAAGGAATACGCAGCGTACCTGTTACCTCACTGAACTCCCAAATTAACCTATTTAATTTGTATTCTATATTCTATAGTTTTTTATTTGTTCTATGAAGTTATTTATTTGTTTATTCTCATTTTTATGTTAATTGATAGTAGCAGTAATATTATATTATATTTATAATGTTTTTGCATTCAATAAAGGTCGTACAATTTAAAAAAAAAAAAAAAACCAAGCTACTACTTTTAATATTATGTTTTAAAGTGAATTTGAATGATTGGTTTGGGATTTTGATTCACAAGATATAACGTTTAAAATGAAAGACTTATTTTTTCAATCTTACATTGTGAATTACACATTATAACCTAACTATTAAATTTTCAAGTTACAATATAGTAGTAAAATCCACAGTGTACCATGACAATTGAAAATAAGAACCAAAACTCATATTATCATGTATATCGAAATATTATAAATAAATAAATAACTGTTATTTACAAGATGCTATACAAGTATGATAACAATAGACAATTTTATTACGAGAAATTGTTGTCATGAATATAATATACCAATACATTAGGGGATGGGTAATTGCGGCAGGATAAAATCTGACAATATACCTATTAGTATTTAACAGTAAATTAGTATATTACTACATGCTTTATTAGTAGCGAACATTGATCATTTGTATATTTGTGATTATATTTAGTTCACATTTTAACTTCTAAAGGTAAGATTAAGAATATGTAATAATACAAAACAGTTATTTGTCTAAAAATATAATTCTTATACTATTATTGACAATGATTGTTTATCAAATTATTCAAGTATAATGTAAATATATATGTAATGGTTCATATTTTTCGTAATAAAAAAAAACATACAATTTGTAAATAATCTCAATATTTATCATAATTAACGCAAATCATGACACCAATTTTCTTTACACATTATTCACAGGAATCAAGTTTCATAATATTTTGAAGTTTTGATTAATATAAATTCAACGCTACAACACATTTGCAAATCATGTAGATACACATAGAGATAAAATTATCAGTATAATTTAATGATTTACTTAGTATTAATACAATAATATCTATATCTATATTAAAATTTCTCTACGTCATAGGCATTATAGACATCTGCATTTGATTTTACATTGGAAATATATAAGTAAACGGTTAAAATAAATAATAAAATACTAAATTATGGTAGTTTGACTTTTATAATTGCACTAAAGTGACGTGTTAAATTTATTTTTAAAGGGTTAAAAAGACAATGCACATCCGACATTAAATGTGCTTTTTTTTCCAGTAAATAGCTTGAATGCTTAAAATACATATTTTGAATACTTAAAATACTAATACTACATACATATCAATGAACTACAATATTTAATAAACTAAATTGTTTAAAAAATCTGTCAATAACTTTTATTTTTATTACTTCTTTATTCAACGATGTTTTACAAATGTATAATACAGAACAAGCGCTATCTTCTATACCTGTAGTAGTCTCAACAAAATTTCTCAATATTTTAAAGCGTGTTTAGCTTGTTGAATTGTAACTGTAGTGACTTACTCCTTTTTTTGAGATTCGTTTTCACTTTTTTTTCGTTTTTTTT
The DNA here is from genome assembly GCA_025469235.1 of Pemphigus obesinymphae. NCBI lineage: Eukaryota > Metazoa > Arthropoda > Insecta > Hemiptera > Aphididae > Pemphigus > Pemphigus obesinymphae. The sequence goes on from JAIPRL010006979.1 coordinate 10,753, forward strand.
TTTTATGGTTTCTTATAAAATGTCGTTATCTGTAAATGTTCCACACACATATACATTAATGTCTATTTCTTTATAGTGTGAAAACATTTTGTCGTGTAAATGAAAATGGTCGGTAATAAAATTCTATTTATCATCAGGAATATTTAAATTATATCACCGTCTTTAAAACCGGTTTTTATGGAGCAATTTAAAATAATCTGTGGTATAATAAATGTATTTGAAAAGTTATTTAAAAATAGTCCTGTACCAGTACGAAATTTTACTTGGATTTTATATAAATGATTTCAAGGTTTCTAAGCCAAAACACGTATTGTTTTTTTTATTTTTTTATTAATTTTTATTTAAATTGAAGAAAACAATATTTTTGAATAAACCTTGGAGCTTTTTCATTATTCCAAATACGACGTAAAATGTGTTACTTACAAGTGAAAACCCTTATTTAGTATATTTTAACAGGTATAAATCTTTCGAAAATTAATTTTTCGAAAAAATACTTCGAGATGAATTCTAAAATACTGTTCTTTTTTAATTTTAATAAAAAATAATTTTGCTCTAAATTTATTTTGATTGAAATTATTTTCAATCTTAGTCAGCATGTTTTATGGTGCCAAAAATCACCTGTGTAAGAGAACGCTCATAAGAATATGTATATAATAAACACAATATTTAATTAGAAATTATATTGAATCTGTAAATGGTGTTGAATAGTTAAAACTGAAATTGATTTATTTGTAGTTAAAATAAAACCAATAAATTGTTAAATCAAATATATTAAGGTCTACAATGCATTTATATGTATTTCAAAAATTGAAGTACAAAATTGTATATTATATATTATGTGTATTTAATTGAATTATAGTATATATAATTATGGTTTTATAATTTTTTCATATTGATTTTGAGCGAATCTTTCATGTAATAATGATGTATATTACTAATAAATTTTTTTCATATTGATTTTGTATTCATATACCTAAGTTTTTGATGAAAGTTTCAAGCTTATATAGTTTTCTTTCTACGATATTGAAACACATTTTATACCGAAATAATACATAACAAATAATTTAAATAACTATTTAAAACAATAGTGTTTACCAATTTTTGAGGTTTTTCTGAATATCGATAGAATAGCTTATTTTTAACATTGTTTAAAAATATCAAGTCCTAACACTTAAAATTAACCTTTTTATAATAAAAAAGACTTAAATTTGAAAATTGCTATAAACAGCTGAAAATTGGAAGAATTTTTTTACTTTAACGTTGTATTAAAAAAACATTTTGTGTGAAAATTTCAAGACTATGACCATTATTTACTGAATAAATATTAATAAGCTATATTCGAATAAGATCATGCATTTACCGTCCTTTCTTAATTTAAAGTTGTTTTTTTTTCTTACGCATTTATCAAAATAATTTTAAAATCCGGTCAGTAGGGGGGAAGCACTTCGCACTTTGGGTAAGATGATAATAACGGATGAATTAAATCTGAAAGCAATGTTAAATCTTTTTTTTTTATATAAAAAACAATTCTAAGCAAAGTTTCGGTGGATATACATGACAATTACTGTAGATTATACCTACTAATAATATATAATAATATGATATTATAATATAATTGTACGCGCGTAATGCGCGGACCGACCGAAGGACCAGTGGCCTAAGGCCACACGAAAAAATATAAAAATATAATTGTGCCTTCAAGTTGTTGGGTAGGCAATCTAACGTACTTGACTCCTTAAATAATGTGGATAGGCAACCTAACGCACCTTACTCCGGAGATAGTATGGGTAGGCAACTGTATTTACGTACCGCGAATTGGTGCGACACATACAAAGATGACGATAAGGAAACAAAATAAATGAGAGGACACGACAGAGATAAGAATTGTGAATAATCAAATGATAGGTAGCAACAATACGAGGAAGGAATTTAATTTTGTTTTACATTAACAAGACTTAAAACTACACTTAGCTGTTGGTCGGTGACTGATCGAGGTGGTTCTGATATCCGGTGATCGATACAACTGGGCGACATGGACGGCCGATATCAGTCTTACGTGAACACGAATTCTGGCGCCAATCCCGATCTCGGGCGATTATGAATGTGTACCTACCAGAACACCGATGACTTGTAAGAGGCGTTGTATCGCCAAATATTAGCGACATATACGGAATTGTTTCAATACATATTAGTTGTCCACACTGACGAACGAGAATAAAAATAATAATATATTTACACAATAATCGATATATGTTGCCACGATGGCGAATACGGATCGAAGACAAAAATGAATATAGGCGTGTGTTGCCTCAATGGCGAACACGGAACGAGAATATAATTTATTTATTATGTCGACGGATTCGAGTAAATGATATTTTACAACAAAGATACGTGTTGCAACGATGGCGAACACGGAACGAAAAAAAATTATAAAAGTGTGTGTATAATAAGCAAAACAATTAACATAGTAATACACAGATAAACTTGAAAACAAAACATTGATAATAAGTATAATACAATAATAATAATAATGATGAAAACGGAAAAACAATTAAAAATGGTTGGAATGATAGGAACGGACGGAGTAATGAATCGCCGAGCTAATGTGCAGATATTGATTATCGCATTAATTAGAAGACGCCATTGCGGCGCAAACACTATGCTTTTTTCTAAAAATTTCATTGTGTATTAATTATTATACATACATATATATTATTAATTATTTTATATTGATATTACTATATCGATGGTTGAATCATAAAACAGCCATAATAATATTTTATTTATTTTATTTTTATTTTATAATAAGAAACGGGCTTGAAACCCTTTTGAAAATGTATACGAATTACACAATTACAATAACATTCATAACAGAGTATAAAGTTAATTACAAATAATGATAGATAAATAAGGTTAATTAGATTTAAGTCATTAATGCAGATTAATATTAAAAAAAAAACGAAAAAAGATTAACAAATAGTAAAATTAAAGACCTATAGAGGGATCCTCATTGGCCATTAACATTAAACGCCTAATAGGCTCATTTTTCATATAATTGCTCGGACATATAGGGACATGAAAAGGAACACTAGAACGGTTTTGACGGGGAGGGACCTTGAAATTCAGTAAGGATAATAAATCAGATGAATCAATTTGACCAGACAACAGTCCCTTTAGAAACTTCACGCAAAGCATTCGCCTGCGTTCAGCTAAAGAGACGAGACCTAATTTAGCAGCAACAGTTAAATAATCGTGTGAAGGGTGTTCAAAGCCTAATAAGAAACCAGCAGAACGAAGGAACCGGCGCTGAACTCTTTCAAGTTGGAGAGAGTCATTAGCAGTAAAATAACTCCAAACAACCACGCCGTATTCTAATATAGGTCGTACTAAAGTACAATATAGTAGTTTAAATGACGAATCTAATTTAAAATCCCTAGAAAGCTTGTTGATAAATCCAAGAATTTTCAAGGCCTTACAACATACCATGTCAATATGTGGTCGTGGAACAAGTGAGCTGGTAAGCTTTAATCCAAGATCAATAACAGATTCATTAGCACGTAAAATTTCAGAGCCTAAAATATTGTAGGAATAAATTATTGGTGAACGATAAAGTGTGTAAGTTTAAATTTTAAATTTAGATACGTTTAAGGATAAGCCAATATTTTTAAACCAGTTGACAAAGCTATCCAGATCACTTTGATGATGAAGACAATCATCAATAGAACCAACACGCAGGAATAGTTTAATATCATTAAAAATATTTCATATCAATATAAATAAATACCATAGGAAAATATCAGTTTTCTAAAGTTTTGAAATTACGAGATGATAACCATAATTTATTTTGACAATCATGTATATATTCTATTATTTTTGGGAAATTTTTTACAGGTTTATCGACAAATTGAAAAATTACCTTTCAAAGTATCATTATAATAAAATTGTCTACGGGAAAATGGATACACATAAAAATAATAAAGATCATATCAATTTATCTAGTAAAAATGTAGTTTTTATAAAAATGAAATTAAACATCATTATCAGGACTGAGTTATCTGTGGGCACTGACCAGAAACAAAATATCTTGATGTTAATATTAGAAATATATATCCAGGGATTGTATAGTCCTTAGTATCGTTAATTTTTATTATATAGGTACCTATTTATAATAAATGGTACTGTAATTACATGTACTGACTTTTTTTTGCTATTATTGAAAATTAAAACAATAATATTTTACACATTATGAAAATAATTAAGTAGGTACTTACTATTTCATTGCTGTTTTCTTAAAATTATTTATTTAATTTATATAGGTGTTTTGTAACTTTTAAATCTTGACGGCCTTTTCTACCATTTCAGCTTATGTATTTATTTATTTACTTATGTAATAATACAGTACAGGCCTAGGCCCAGTGACATATGAAATGAGTACATTTGTTAATTACAGTAAATAATATGCAATAGTAAATAGCATAGAATGTATGCATAATAATTATAAAAGAAAATCATAAAAGTATTAGAAATAGAATGCTCAACGGAAACTAAACTTATTTTAAAGAGTCGGTATTGGCATGAGGCGGATAATTGGAGAGTTCATATAGTATTTTAAGGAAAAGAAAGGAATATGAAAAGGGACAGATGAACGTGTGCAGTAGCAAGGGACATTGTACATGGAAGGAAGGAAACAAGGGATAGAGAATCAGGGCTGTAAATTTTAAAGGAAAGAAGGTTAGTTGGGAATAATATGTTAGCTGAGTGTCGACGATCAACGAGACTTTCAAGAGAGAGAAGATGTTGGATAGGAGTATAGTCATGAGGAGAACAGGATACGTTAAGTTTATAAGCAGCGTGACGGAGGAATTTTCTTTGAACCCTTTCGATCATATTCCAGGCGGAAGCGGGTCCCAGATTACAAAGCCATATTCGAAAATGGGACGAATTAGAAAACAAAAAAGAGTTTTTAGGAAATTCTGTTGAGATTCGATTAATGAAACCTAGCAGCTTAAGAACCTTCCAACAGATCATCTGGATATGCATATTTGGTCATAGATTGCATGTAAGAGTACAACCTAAGTCCTTTACAGAATTATTTGAAATTTTTTAAGTGGTATTATTGACAGAGGAAGTATATATAATTGAGACATTAGAGTGATACAAAGTCATTACAGAGCATTTGGGGATGTTGAGAACAAGAAGGAAAGAGTCTTCCCATGATACTAATCGTTGAAGATCATTTCGAAGAAATTGACAGTCGGAAATGGATTTGATTCGGAAGAAGATTTTCATATCGTCGGTAAAAATTAGGAGTTTAGCGTGATGAAGGATGGAAGAAACAGAATTTATAAATAGGGTAAAAAGAAGTGGAGATAGGACAGTGCCTTATGGTACGCCAGAAGAGGGAGTGAAGTAGTCAGAAGAGGCAGAGGAAACAATTACTCATTGGATTATGTTTTCTAGGTATGAATGAAGCCAAGAAAGAAGGGGTTCGTCGATGCTTAACGAATCTAATGTTGATATAAGATGGTGATGATTGACACGGTCAAAATCATTGGAAAAATCAGTGTATATTAAGTCTACTTGACAGTTGTCGTGGAAAGAATCAAATATGTACGAATGAAGGCTAAGATTGCAGGTGATAGTTGATCTTTCGGAGCGGAATCCGTGTTGCTCATCGACAAGGATATGATTTATTAAAGAGCGAATTGAGTTTAGGATAAGGGTTTCAAATAATATGGATAAATGAGGTAGGATAGTTATTGGATGATAGTTGGTGACATTTGTAGGATCCCCAGACTTAAGTATTGGTCTAATTGAGCCAAGTTTAAAGGCTGTTGGGAAGATACCTGAGTCGATTGAACGTCTAAACAGTAACCATAAGGATTCAGCTATGACGGATCGAATTTTAAAAAAGAAATCACCTTGAATACCATCAGAACCAACAGACTTTTTATTGCGAAGAGAATATAGGCAATTGTAGACGTCATAAACTGAAAAATAAACATTTGACGGGAAAACAAAGTTGTGGATAGTATTTTTTGCAAAAGAAACAGACAAAGATGGGGTATAAGGCTATGAGATAACGGAAGAAAAATATTTAGAAAATAGATTAGGTGAATTAGAATGATTAATTTTCTGTACACCGTTGAGTGACACATTAGATAGGATAGGAAGAGAGAAGCGGTTTTTTCAAACGAAACTCTAAAAGTAGCGCGGGAAATTAAATCACGGTAGCATTGTTTGGAAAGAGACTTGAATTTGGCACGAAGAAGAGAGAAGTGTTTGTAATCCAATAGTAGCTTAGATGTTTTAAACTTGGCATGTGCTCGAGACTTATCAAACACTAACTCTTTGAGTTCATGAGTGAACCATGAAGGAAAAGAAGAAGATCTAAAAGATACTTTTGGAACGAAAGATACGATTGAATTGTGGAGAGCATCAAGGAAAACAGTCATGGAATCATCAGGTATGTATGAGAGAAAAGTACGCTTCACATTGTAAGAGTTAAAGAAGTTGGTGATCTGTTGGTAATTAGCTTTGTTAAAGTTATAAAATGATTTATGCGTGGAAATATAAGAAGTTGGAACGGAGAGATTAATTGAGAGTGAGAGTGGTGGATTGTAAGAGTCAGGAAGAACAGCGGTGTCAAGAGCTTGACTGACAAAAATGAAACGAAAGTTAGAAAATACGAGATCAAGAAGAGAATAATGAGAATTTAGTACATAATTGTGTTGATAAAAACCGTGGAGAGCAAGTTTTTCAGGAATGGAGGTATATTCAGAGATTGACTGGGAGAGAAAACACAGGCCATGTGTATCATTAGACCATGAAATAAGTGGTAGATTGTAATCACCAGTGAATATAAGGTTATGATTTGGGTATTTTTGAACAATGAAGTCAATTATGTTTAGGTGACTAATATAAAGATTAATGGGTGAAGAAGGTGGTATATAAACACTGCATATGATAAAATGTAAGGAATTAAGAGAGAAGCGAACAAATAGTTGCTCGACATTATTATTAGGAATAATTAGGGGAAAAGAAGCAAAGTCTTTACACACAGCGATTAGCGCGCTACCAATGAATGCAAGAGCTGGTGAGAGGGAACCTGTCATATCTTAATATATTATAATTTAAGAGACCAAGTTCGGAATAGTTAAAATTTATAGAGAGTCGAGTTTCCGAAATAAATTCATAATTAAAACAAGAGGTACTCGAGTGATTACTGCGTGTATGTATGTGAGTCATACATACAATTAAAAGTGATAAGTTTAGTGCGAAGACCCCGACAATTCTGGTAATATCCATTGAGCTTGAAAGATAGAGACGAATTGGTTAGACTTGAAGATGACGACGGACATGGGCTTCGTTTTTTGGGCGAGAGATTATGCACGGAGAACCGTTTCTGTATGTGATGATTAGGTTTTGTTCTCGCGCTGCAGCCTGACGTTTAAGCTCAAGGTGACAGGTACGTAGTTGTTGGTGTTCTTTAGGAGTATTGTCACGAACAAGACTAGTTAGTGGTAGTAAGTTCATTTGTTGGATCAAGCCGGTAAGACGAAAGAACAGCAGAAACAGTATGACAGGAGCCAAAGATAAATTTAAGTGGTCCAGATGAGGCGCTCGTAGGTTTTCCAAGACAAATAATCTTAAACCCAGTCTGCGTGTCAGCAGAGAGTTTAGAAAAAATTCACGCACACCGATTTTATCGTCATTAATTTTGGAAGGGGGAGAAGTCGCTCTAAAATTTTAGGAACATAGGTAAACAATAGATTAAAAAATATTAATATAGTTATTCACTGTTTAGACAATAATAAGAATCTATAAGCATTATATACGCATAGGCATAGTCCTAGTTTAGAGCATTCATTAATTCTTTCTTGGTTTAATAGACATGGTATGTCGATTTTCTAAAATACAGTTTATCTGGTATGGGTACGGAATAACAGAAACTCCAGATTTTTGTTATTTAGGTACCTAATTAATTTATAAAAGTTTAAAATAATAAAAAAAAATAAAAATTTTTATTCTCATATAAAAATTATAAAAATAAATTAATACAAACAGTTTCTGAGGAATTGATTTATGAGGAAATCGTACAAAAGTAATAAGCAGTAAGGACTAGTAATATAGGACTTTAGTATATAATGTTATTTTGAAATATTTTGTGTGTACAATTAATTTTGGGATATTCTGTTTAACGTTTATCATCAAAAGTGGATGTTATAATTTTTGGATGAGATAATTTTTCGATAAATGCATAAGAAAATACTAACATTAAAAGATTGGATTCGGGAAATAAAACCATTCGTCAAAATCGAATATAATCGATTTTGATGATTATCTATACTCTATAGTTATGTTCTCATAATTCTTAATAAATATTTTACTATTGTATTAACATAATACATTATTAATAATACGTTATAGGCCTATTTACAAATCAACCGTTTATGTTGCAATATGTAATATATTTATAACAAATAAATTCCTACAAAAATGTTGGTAAAATTTATACTTTTGCGCAAACCTTGAAAAAAAATTTAGTATACCTTCTAAAGAAAATAAATGAAAGATAAATATCGTATTATATTGTTACGGAGAAGTAAAATGTACGATAAATATGTTTTTTAAATATTAAGTCAAACCACCGATAAACAAATACTTAGAATTTCCGAGCGAGCAAAGTCACGTATGACCATAAACTAGCATATAGGCCCAGCCCTCGAAGGGCGTAAATTACCATAAAAGGGGGTCGACAGTATCCAAAACAGCGATTATTCGAAAACGTGAGTACGTGCGTTTTCGAGATTTCGCCGCAACCTATTGATTTAATGGACTTTGGGGGTCTACGCCGGTTCTCATTGAGGAAGGTAATATAAGTAAGTCCAACACGGATTAATTTCAGACGGCCCAGGCACTCGACGCGATCGAGCACCACCACGCGAGTCGCATTTCCGAATTTACGTACATACTATATCCGTGACCTCCCGAGCGAATGTGGTGTATTCTTTGTACTTAAGATTTTCGGACTTGTAATATTTTCGAATTAAGTGTGTTTAATACCTGTTTAATGTGCCAATAAATTAATATTAATTACTAACGAAATTTATTTATTTTACTTAATAAATCTCTGACGAATTCTTCCTAAACCTCGACCTCGAACGGACTGCAACAATATAATGAAATCGGTTCAGACAAAACACAGATGGTATTGTAATTGTGTTGTAATGGAGTGTAATATTATAGGTTTGTAGGCAGTATTACACTGTTAGTCATTTTGTTCTTAAGAGGCCGCAACACCAACGAAAAATTTATCTAAAAGAGTGACAAAACTGTGGGACTTTGAAAAGTCGGATTTCAATTCTGAAAACTGTTTTGAATTCATCAGTTTGTCTTCTAGAGATCGATCGAGGCGTTTATCTTTATTTTATTTTTTAGTCGTGTTATTTATCATTAAAAATCACAATTTTTAAGCATTAATTATATTTTAATCTGTAATAATAAAGAAAAATGCCTCGATCGATCCCTAGAAGACAGGCCGACACATTCAAATCTGTTTACAGATTGTAAATCCGACTTTCCATAGTTCCACAATTTTGTCACACTTATTGGTCTTTTAGGTGGAAGTTTCGTGATTACACAACAATAAAAAGTGATACGGGTACGGGGCAATTTTTAGATTAATTTTAAAATGTACATAAATATTTCTAAATTGTTAGATTTGTATTTTTCATATTTCTTAAAAATTGCCTATACAGAACCCCTTAAAAATCACAGGTGTTGCGGCCTCTTAACGATAATGGAACAATTTATTGTGTCTAGTTAAAATCGGTTTTAAAAAAATGTTAAAAATGTGTATTTCGCTTGTGGGGGGTCAGTAGGGGTGGAGGAACTTCGCTCATCGAATAGCATACTTTTGATGTAGGTACATTATATTGTATTGTATATTTGAAAGTAATAATAAATCATTTTATTCATTAAAACAATTTTATTCAGGGCTACGGTTTAATATAATAATAATATTATTTTTTAAAAAATAAGTAGGCAACCATAACAATGTATTTGTATTTTTACATTGTATTAATTATTTTGTTATTTCCCTTACATTTATAAAACATTTCCGTTATAAACGATATAGTATTTTTTTTATGTTTAAAGAAACTACGGGAAAATCGAAAAATTACGTCTTTAAAGTACCAACTAGAACAAAATTTATATCAAATAAACTCTATATTTAAAAATTCTTACTTGACTCCAGCAGGGCGATTCTCGAAAAGTTTTAGTCACACATTCCAGTCGTTGACGTGACTATAGCTGTTAATTTAGTCATATAGGTACACAATATTTTCGATTAATTAAAATTTTATTTGCGGAAATTAAAACAAGTTAAAATTTTCAATTTTCAAAATGTGATCCAAATTTCGTCCCCGATATAATATATTATAATAATCTTACTATTTAGTACTTATAGTATATCTTACATTTTTACATACCTCTATAAACAAGGACCGCTAATTATATATTTATTATATTATAATTATATATTTTTTAAGTACCTATATCCAAGGCTGGGCATTAACGAGTTAAAAGTTAAAGTTAAGTTCATTTTAATTAAGTTACTTAAAGCGTTACTTTTTTTTTTTAATTAACTTTTAACTTAGTAATAAGTTATTTTTTTTTATTAAACTTAATGTGTTAACTTCAAGTTGACTTATACAAAAGTATCTAAATTAATTTAAATTTTGCCCGAAGAACAATGCAAATTTTTGAATGAGAATTTTACTTTTTAGTACCTATACACAATTTTAATAGGTACCTACAATATTAGCATGTACGTTAGAATACCTAGTATACACTAAAATACAGGTACTTACTTAGAGCGGCTATATAGTTATGTACCTACGCGCGTGTATACCATTGTTAATTTCGTATTGTCAATATTTTCCAAAGTAATAAACATTAAATAATAATAATGTTTTAAAAATAGTTAATATACCGAGTATAAATTGTTGCCGAATATTCATTTATTTTCACAGATGGAGAGATTCCATTTCTAACAAAAATTTTGAAATGACTTTGTTGTAATAAAAATGTCTAATGAAAAATCAATTACATTTTGTCTTTATAATTTAATTTATATTAAATATATACACATATAGTCACATAGATCCAGGCTTATCTCATTTACAGTGGCGGCCCGCCAGTAAATTCATCGGGGAGACTGAAAATTTATTTAATATAAAAAATAATAATTGTAATAGCTTTTTAATTATAAGGTAAGATAATTTACATTTTTTTTATTTATTAAATCAATTCTTGTTTCTTTTTTCCCTGCAAAATCATCAATAATACTCTCCACAAATGTCGGGTCCTTTGTCATAACGCCCATTAAATTATTTTCAATCGCCAAAGATGATGAATTTGTAAGTCGCTCGTTTTTCATCGTATACATTTATTGTATAAATAAATAATAAATAATAATAATAATAATAATAATATTATATTAAGCGATACGCTATGCTATTACCACAGAATATATATATATATATATATATATATTCTGTGCTATTACTACCTAATGGCTTAATACGGACGTGCGCCGCGCTGCTGATTTTTGTGTTACAAAAAAATACTCGATGACCGTGACGCGAACGGTAGAAACTTTGAAAGAGTCTAGTCTCAATATACCGTAATAACGTCAACACAATTTACCCTCGTTCTCCGCCATGTAATGCATACGAAATGTGTATACACAATGAGTCTCTTGAACGGCAGACTCCGAACTAGCAACCGTCATCGTTATCGATATTTTTCGACCGTATTATCATTTAATAATATAATTATTAAATAACCAATAGTCTTCTTACTATTTATGGAAAAATATAATACACAATATTATATTATCAATATTAATATCGAAAATAATAATAGTTGTTACTCAAATTGGATAAAAATATTAAATTATAATAGGTACACTTTTATATTTAACCATTCTATTGTGTCAGGTACTGATTTTTTGTGAGGAGTCGCAGTCTCAAAGACTCCCCTGGCGAGCAGCCACTGCTCATTTATATGGTACATAAATATTATATGGTAACTTTCAACAATAATTTAGGCCATGACTATTTTATTATTTATCATTTTTAACAACACGGAGGTGCGAAACTGATAAATATTATACAGTTGCATAAATAATATTTCATAGATGGCAAGTTTTGAAAAGACTATAGGTACCTACTCATTTCCATATAATATAATATTACTATTTTATAGTTATTTTCATATCTCCCTTTTATTTAGTAACAAGTCTTTTAATTTTTTTATGAAAGGTGGTTTAAAGGTTACATAAAAATCTATAACTTTTAAAGATATTTATTAAAGGTTTGAAATTTGTTTTATTTTTATCCAAAAATGTAATACAAAAATAATGGTTTTATTTACAGTTTTTCCATATTGCGCTGAGCCCAGTCTTTTTAACTACATGGAGGCTGGTATTTATGTCTACCCAGTATAGAAAATATATTAAAGTGATGGGTACTGCTTATTTTATACTACATTAGTGTGAATCAAACAATAATGTAGGTATCTTGAAAGTTTTTTTTTTAAATTATTTTCTGATTTCTGATTTATGTATGGATTTTAAAATGACATGTTGTATTTTTATTTTTACATGTATACACTTTTTCAGGTAGAAGAAAACCCCAATGGTTTTTTTGAGCGTAAAGAATAACTATCCTTTTTTACCTTTTTACGATATATAGGTATATCGATTTTTTTTTTCTAATTAGGAAATTTTAACTTTTAACTGAGTTAGGTTACTTTTTTTCAAAGTTAACTTTTAACTTTAAAAGTTAACGAAAATATACGAGGAACTTTTAACTTAACTTAACTTAACGAATTAAAAAAAATCGTTAACTTGTCCAGCCTTGCCTATATCTTGGTAATTTATTAAAAAAAAAAAAAAAAACAAAATTCAAATTATTTATATAATTTTAGAAATAATAATTACACTTAAAATATTTGACGATGCACATTTGGCATATCCCATTGCTTGTGTTTTGGCATCAAATTTTTTTTTTTTTAAGTTAAGTACTTGTAAATTTTAATTAAAAACACGTGTATCTACTAAATTTCATCCCCTGGACGAAATTGGGAACACTGTGGGGGACCAATTCAAGAACATTTATGTACCGAAATATCAGAAAATTTCACCTGATACTTGTAAATGTACAGAAATAAGACTTAGATATTATGTTAAAAGTACCTACTTACAAGTTACATTGTAGTATAATTTATATATAAACTGTAATAAAAGTATTTACTATGACTATTAACTGAATCCTCTTTAAATGTAGTTTGCGGTGAATTCCAAAATCGTAAAAATGAAAACTTTCTATAACCGATACAATAACAAGTATAAACAGCTGGCATTGTTGAAAAGTTCCATAGATTATTCTATGTGACAACTTCGCATAATGACTGCTAGAGTTCTACGCCTCTCGGCTGAGAAATGATGAGTCGGAATTAGGTACAGGGATGAAATATGGGCCCTATAGATACCCGTCTTAAAAAATCGATTGAATCAAGGACGCCCGCTATTTGAGCCAATGTTTGTATAGGGTGTATTTTAATAAATATTTTTAAAAATATATTTTTTTTTTTCAATAAAAATCATTATTTATGTAAGTACTAAATAATAATAATTTGAAATGTTGAATATTGTATATTATCTATTATCATGATTCGTCGACCTCCACAAAATAATTATTCATGACAAATGCGATTTAAAAATTTTGAACATGTAATAAAAGTAGTGGTATTTGAAAAGACAGGTTTTAAGGCCCTGCCTCTCCCGATTGATATTTCTGCGGACGCCCTTAGACTGAATGTGATATTTTTATTTGGCGTAAAATAATGATGCATTATGATTAAACCTATACGACTTAAGCAATTATTATCTGAATTCATTTAATAATACAAAGTACCTATATTATATTTTTTTAGTCATTGTTATTTGTTGAATAAGTTCTGTGTTATAATTTTTTTAGTAACTTATTAATACCTATTATAATTTATTTTGTATTGTCAATTATGACATTCTTAGCATAGGTATACATTATTAGATTAAATGGAAGATCATGAACGTAATAAGGCTTTTACTCCCCATAAACCTACCTATTTTAAGAGACCAGGCACGTAGCTAGGGGGGGCCTTGGTGGGCCCGGCCCACCTATATATTGCTCTGGCCTTTGGCCGGCCCACCCAAAAAATAAATAGGTATTTTTTTTTTTTACGAATATATATTTGTACCCTATAGATATAATAGTAATTTTTATATTAAAATAATATAGGTACCAACAAATTATAGGAACAATTAATTATTATTTTATATATTATATTTTGATAATAATAGTGCTTATTCG